>CM041639.1:45384642-45475931 GCA_023333625.1 Bothriochloa decipiens
CATTCACGGTTGGGCGCCCCCGATCAGGGCGCGAGACCAAGTCTCACGTGGCCGTTGGGCCATATGTATGGAGATCAATCCAACATCTGGAAGTTGCGGAGCGCGACCAGGTGACTGGCACTTGCTTCCCCGAAGTGGGCGACCATGCAGTAGGATGTCGCTGAGATGATGTACGGGCAGCCGTCCGGGTTGCTTGGGTCGGGGTGGGCACTACGGCCCGCTGATACGACGGTGACCCGCGGCGGTGGCGCGAGCATGAAGGTGAAATCCGCCGCGGCACGCTGTGCGTCCGCGCCTCCGCCCCCGCGACTCCGTCTTCGTCGACGAAGTTGGTGTCGCGGCCGAGCCCCGTGACTCCGTTTTCGTCGCCGAAGACGGTGCCGAGGATACGGCCGACCATAGCCCATGTCATCGGAATAGGAACCTGCTGTGCTTGCGCAGCGAGGGAGCGGGCGAGTAGTAGCGAGTAAGAAGACGACGCGGCTGCTGGTGGAAGGGAGCGCGAACAAGAGGATGCAGCGTCGGACATCGTGGCTTGCTGCGCCTGGCTTCCCGCGGCGACCGCCGGGGAGCGGGAACGAGAAGACGCTGCCCCGAGAGGAAGGGAGCCCGCAGCGAGCGAGCGAGCGAGGGCAATCGAACAGGAAGGAGAGGGCGCCGCCGCGAGGGGAGGAGGGCGGGAGGAAGACGACGCAGCGTCGCATAGTGCTGTGATGCTGTATCGGCTGGTCTTGGCTGCGTCGGTGAACTATCTTAAATCCCTGGTTCGACGCAAGTTTGGAGTCCGATTTTGCGTGTGACAGATTGCCGTTGATGTCCACAGCGTGCTGTGTTCGATTTCTCTTGCCATCGTTCGATTTTAACTTGACACCCATTAGATAGCTCATAGCTGAGATAGAAAACAAGCACCAGGTATAAATGAGCAGGATATCAAACGGATTGTCTACTCGGTATTTCCAGCAACAAAATAAAAATGGTAGTATTTCCAGCAACAAAATAAAAAATGGTAGTAACACCAACTAGTGAATGAATAGAATAAAACTGGGTAACTATGTCTCGTTGCTTCACTTCTTCTCTTTCCTTCTCTGCCTCAGACACCCCCTTCTCCCCTTCTGGCGGGCGCCGATGTGTTTCTTGCTCATGCGCTCAGAGCGGAGACTGCCGTAGGTCGCAAACGACTTCATCTCTTCAGTAACCTTCACAACCTCAAGTCCTCAACTGAGCGTTTTCACCACGAGTAATAGGCATGTAGTCACCCTGGACCTGGGTGGCGGTGGCAAGCTCCTCCGACCACCAGCATTTAAGGTAGATGATCAGAAATTTGAGGTCACCAGCCTCTAGAGTGTCTTCAAGATAGCATTCGTTAAGGAAAAGATCGCTATCCATACCTTAAGCTTGCGAGCACGCCTTGGGAAGATAGCCAGCTTTGCCTTGTATGTCTTAATCCTCTGGACATTAGGCTGCAGCCCCTCAAGGGCTTTGCCTTGTATGTCTTAATCCTCTGGACATTAGCCTGCAGCCCCCTCAAGGGATTTGTTCTTGCGGCGGTGATCTACAGAAATGCCAATGGTCGGAGCAAGCTTCTTTGGAATGCCTGCATCCTGCAATCGACAATAACTTTTAGCATCAAGATATATCACAATACATCAATGAAAAGGGTGGCTCATAATAATAAGATAACTGAACTAGGATCAGTGAAAAACTTATGCCAATCAAGCCACATCTGAAACAAAATCTAAACAACATGTGACACTTAGAATGGAAAAGAAAAATTCCAAGCTACTGACTACAAAAAAAAAAAAAAATGCAACCATAAGCAGACTTGCCATCCATGCAAAAGAGAACATACCAACCCAACAAATCAGCAATACACAAACATAAACATGTGCCATACAAATTGAAAACAAACTAGGATATTTAATAAAGCAACATGGCTCAGGAGCAACTCAAATGGAAGGGCAATGACAAAGAAATGCATCACCTTCAGCTCCTCAAGGGTAAAGCCTCTCCCAGACCTTGACTTCATGTTGTACTTGAGAGTCTGGCATTGCACAATGGGGCGAAGAGGGCCAGCAGTTGGGCGTGCGAATATCTGCACAGCCTTCTTCTTTTTTGAACCATGAAATTCATTACTCATTAGACAGTAGACACAGCCACATCGCTGGTCACCAAATCCAAGTTACATCTCCCCAAGTGACTTGATCATCACCGGAACATTTACAACCAAAAGCTGCTAAAGCATCAACAATTTCATTACCTGATCTAGGACACACTTGCACTTTATACTCTGAAAAATCCGACAGTAGCAGAAGTTTGAGTTCAGTAATGAACCCACCTAATGCCGAAAGTCAGTACTCGTCACCCTCCACAGCTGTCTTCACTAATGCAGCATCAGTTTCCAGCACCATGTTACTCATTCCCAGTTGGGTTGCTGCTCTAATCCCAGCTAGGCAGCCAAGCTATTCTGCATGAACGCATCAAGCAAGTCTGACTTCCCTGCGCCTGCCAAAATCATCATGCCTTGATCATCACGGATAATGAAACCCCATCCACCAAGCAACAGAGATGGGATGAAAGGCATCATCCGAATTGATTTTGATGAGCGGCATACAGAACAAAACAGGATCGAATTAAAAGATGTCAGTAAGTATGAGGAAATGAGGAAAATTATACATAATAAGTGGTTAGTAAAGAAGCAAGGAATAATAAGTGGTTAGTAAAGAAGCAAGGAATGCAATTATTGATCAAGTAAAGAGAACTTTTAGTTGATTTATTCATTGGCAGCATGCTAGTATAGTAAGGAAACCAGTGTGCTGCAAATCAGAAACATGCAGAAAAGGCCTATTAGCATATCATGGCATTTTGATTGGTGCTAGTGTACCAAGTAAAAAAAACCTAATGAAGTAACATAACACAGGGTAAACATAAATAAGTAGCTAATCATCCTTGCAGGTGAAGGTGTTCCAGTAGAGACAAGGAAAACCTAACTGGTGTTATAGTTTTCAGAATGATCTATACAATCAGAAGAATAACAAATAGTATCCTTTGAACATTAACTTAGCAACTGAATACAAGACCAGATGTAATAAATCACAACAATTCATTATCAATGACAAGGAGACTCTTGCAATGTGCAGGACAAGTCAAACTAGTTATCAGTGGTCACTCATTACTTATTTGAATTCAGGCACACAGCAAACAACATATTGGAGGCCAAAAGAGGGGAGGAAGCCATGATAGCAACAATGTGGCGCCTCTGCTTCCGGGCAGGTTAAACCATGTCTTGACGTAGTTCTGCCAGTGGGTCTTGACTGAGAGACCCACCACGCTCAACCATCAAGAGCATACCACAGCCTACGGCGGTACGGCCAACCAATCGAAGAAGAACCCGGAGCCGTCGCGCGCAAGATCCCGCGCGCATCGACTCGCCACCCAGAACAAACGAGCGACTCATCCAACCGCAGCAGGTAATGGAGTACCAGGAAGAAGGAGTCAAGCGAGCGTACCTGTAGACGAGACTCGGCGGCGGCGCGAGGAGCGGCCGGCGGCGGCAGAGGGGTTTTGGGCTAGGTTTGGGTTTGGGTTTGGGTGATGGGGGCCTTCCTCGAATAAGTTGCTTTGACTGGTCACCTGAAAAATAGTACGTACGATCATAATTTTGTTGCTCAAATCATATAACTCAATAAGAACTATACTGATATTTTTTTCTAAAATTAAACCAAGACTGATATAATATTGATATTAGACATTTACTTCCACATTTGTTTTTAGGTTGGCACTCCGTTGTGACATTCGCGTGCAAGTCTAACAAGCTTGCTCATGCTTATGAAGCGGCAATTTAGCGTTTGGCTCGACGTATGGTGTACCAATTTCGATGGTTTCCTTGCAACTGAGGAAAACCAATCTTTTCTCCTGGTAATAATCTACCTCGCCACAAGCTTTATGTGTTTGCGAACGTTGTATTGTAAAAACTAAACAGAAAACTAGGACATGCACGGAGGAATTGCTTTTATAGCCATCATGGACTATTAATATGGTATCGATATTGCTAGTGTGTTCTTTTGTGCTACTCTACAAATGACGTGGTTATGCATAGCATCGTTGCACGTACGGGCACATCTATTTATACAGCATACAACAAGCCAAATCTCAATGTATATTATGTCGGTGAATCCTTGAACAAATATTTCTGTATTAAAAGTAAAAATCACGAAGGAAAAAAAAATAAATGTAGAGATATCTCTAAACATACTAAATAGGGTTTAGAATAAATGTTAACAAATCTTTGAGTTGGAGAGATATTTTCGAATGTATTAAAAATATTCCTTTGAAATCTAGTCAAGAAAATCATAAATGCTAAGAAATCTTGGAGTGAGAGAGATAGACAATATTTGTATTAATCTTTTAATGACTACTAGAAGCATATACCTCCGGATGTACGTAAGCACATGGCGGTAACAGATCTGGGTGGAAAGCGAGCTAGCTGATCTATACGGCTCACCTAGTGGAACTGGGCTGCGGCATCAGTTTCATGGCTTGGGCTCTATTTTAGAACATCACGCTGGCTGGCCCAGCCTTAGAACCCTTGGCAAGTGCAAATGGGCTGGGCCTTGCTAAACCGGAAAATTCGAACCGGAAAAATCCCTGCCAATATGATTTCCCTTTTCTTTTTCCCAAAATCTTGAAGTTTTTTTTTGTTGCGAAAAAACAAAATCTTGAAGTTGCTACGGTTTGCATGCTCAAAAATCCACAAGATACTCAGTGATGTTTACGACTCCTTCCCTAGCTTCAAATTAGAAGTCATTTTGACCTTTTCAGGATACAATAACTTGTGTTATACATCTAGAGTTATATCTAGGTCGCCCATTGCAAAAACCAAATCTAAACAGTTTATAATAGAATGGATGGGGCAGTATTTTTTTTATTGGCACTTCTAGTAGTTAGACACAAGGGACCTAGTCGAGGCAGCTTTGTTAGACTTAGAGATGGCGCCCGGTGTCCTTTTTAATAACTAGTACTGATTTAATTACTTCAGCTGCCAGCTTCAGCAACTTACTCACCCTTCCAAATTACACGGTGTTCGCTTCACTTACCACTTGCTGGTTTCTGAGTACTATTCGGATCCATAAGAAAATAGAGTACTTCATTAACATGCAGCCTGCACATTTAGCCAGACATTGGAGTTAGAGAGAGGGACCGTACTGTAAGGTGGCCCAGCAGCCAGCACAAGGAACATGATGCTCAGTGACAATGTTTCATCTTTGACCAAGGGTCTTGGTTTCGCAGATTAGAGGGCAAAAATAATACTGTAGGTGCAGATCTCGCCTTGTTGCAACATGGGCTATGGCTGTTGTCGGTTTTGTTTTTTCCAAGAGAGAACGACAACAGGAGCGCCCCTGCCTATGAACCAGCAAAAACAGGGAGCAAGGAAAGCACCAAACGACTAAGCAGGCATTCTGCAGAGCAAATTTGAGCGTCCAAAACTAGTGTGCAAATTGGTACGGTACTACACAGCATATGGATTTTTTTTATTTGTAAAATAATGTGCTTCTTAAATCGTATCCCTTCTTAGCGAAAAGAGCAGTGACATGGACCTTACAGTCATGTGTAGTACAAGATGCTTGTTCTTCCATTAAATATTGAGAAATGTGGTCCAAGACTTTCATAATCGTAATCGATGGCAATGTCTTTCAGTTATGGTCTTATGGAAAATGTTAATAGAAAAAAAATCATTGAAGTTTTGAATGATATTTTCCACGATTATGTACTGTATCTAGGATGGCACCCCTCTTCTTCTAAAGAAAATCCAAAGACCATGGGAATTGACCATGAGAAATTGAGAATGCCTAAAATACAACCTTCTTCGGTCAAAAGTCACAGGAGACAAAGGCCCCCTTTGGAACCCAGAAATTTCATAGGAATCATACAGAAACTTTTTCAGGAACCAGTTTATTTTTTAGAAAAAAATATGCATGATTTAGTAAAAAAAAAGATCACGTTGCAAAATGGCTGATGAATATTTTGGACTTCAGTTTATCAAGGAATATAACTGAATAAACTGACAGAGAGAAGTAAAACAACTTGTGTGAACAAGATCACCCCTCCGAGAAGATTAGGAATTTATAACAAGATAATCTGATGAAGGGAAAAAACAGCTATAATGCACACATCAGCTCATCACAAAGGCAGACCTGTTAAAAGAGCAAGAGCAAGATTTCCAATTGAACACGACAGACAGAGACTCGATCGATCCGTCCATGGGCACACTCGAGACACTCCTTCCTCGTCATCAACATGACCTTTTTGGTAGAAATGAAAGGAAGGAGCGGCCCTTCCTCTGTAATTGTAGCCTGGACCACACTCACTACCTAGTGCCGGTAAATGACAATCGGCTGCTGCCAGCAATGGCACGGCAAATTCTCCCCTTCAATCATCAGCGCTACTCATCAAACTTACCGCAGGTTCAGGTTCAGGTGCAGCGACAAGCTGGGGGAGGGAGGGGGACCATGCTCTCTCTCAGCTCGGACCGGATGATCCAAGAAGTACACACCAAAGACCCGATGCTGCCGAACACTTGGTTACACAACTGAACAGAGCATGCAGAGCAGCTTCTCCAGAGAAAGCCTAGAGATTCTTCCAATGCAATCATTGATGTCCAGAGAAAGCAGCCCCGCCCTCGCCATATGTCACTAGTAGCCAGCCAAATGAGCCAGATGAGGAATTGAGGCCAAGATTTCTGTGTCCATGGATGTGTGGAGGAGGGAAGGCGGGCTGGGATACAGAAGAGAACAGATACTAGTAGCTAGGGACTACTTGTGGGTGGGGAAGCCATCGACGAGCTCCACCGGGTAGCGGTCAATGCAGTCCTCCCAGGGGTTGTCCGACGACGGCTTGACGTTGCGCAGGGCGTGCCACACGGCGCTGTTGCACTTGAACCCGCTGCCGAAGGCGATCTGCCAGATGCGGTGGCCGCGGCGGACGCGGCCCTTGGCCTCCATGTAGGCGAGCTCGTACCAGATGGAGCTGCTGGAGGTGTTGCCGAACCGG
Organism: Bothriochloa decipiens; assembly: GCA_023333625.1. Lineage (NCBI taxonomy): Eukaryota > Viridiplantae > Streptophyta > Magnoliopsida > Poales > Poaceae > Bothriochloa > Bothriochloa decipiens. Next base: position 45,391,690 of record CM041639.1, read on the forward strand.
TGGAGCGTCATCCGGGACGCCTCAACGTGCGCGGGGCTCAGCTGCAGGTTCTTCTCCAGCTCGTCGATCACAGCGCGCCCGCCGGCGTGGATGCAGAAGTGCTCGAACGCCAGCTTGAAGTCCGGGATGTAGGGCTTCGTCTTGGCGCTCAGCAGCTTCTTGGCCACCAGCGTCGCGAAGAAGAGCAGCTGCTCGCTGAAGGGCAGCACCAGGGGCCCCAGCGTCGTGATGTTGGTCTTGAGCGCGCCGCCCGCGATGGCCATCAGGTCCTTGGACAGCGACACGCCGGTCTTGCCCTCGCCGTCCTGCTCCTGGTACACGCAGTTGAACGCCTTGTCGTCCGCGCCCTTGTGCGTGCGCACCACGTGCCGCAGCGAGTACTTGGCGCGCCGCCGGTCGGAGCTGCGGTTCGACAGCAGCACCGCCGCGCCGCCCACGCGGAACAGGCAGTTCGGGATCAGCATCGACTTGCGGTTCCCGAAGTACCAGTTCTGGGTGATGTTCTCCGTGCTCACCACCACGGCGTAGGTGTTGCGGTGCACCTGCAGCATGTCGCGGGCGAGGTCCACGGCGATCACGCCCGCGCTGCACCCCATCCCGCCGAGGTTGAAGCTCCGGATGTTCCCGCGGAGCTTGTACTTGTTCACGATCATGGCCGACAGCGACGGCGTGGGGTTGAAGAGGCTGCAGTTCACCACCAGCACGCCGACGTCCTTGGGCTTGACGCCGGTGGACCTGAAGAGGTTGTCGAGCGCGCCGAACATGACGGTCTCGGCCTCGGCGCGGGCGTTGGCCATGGTGGGCTGCGGCGGGAGCGCGTGCATGGCCTCGGGGACGTACGTCTCCTCGCTCAGGCCGGACCGCTCCAGGATCTTGCGCTGGAACTCCAGCGCGTCCTCGGAGAAGCCGCACAGCTTGGAGTGGCGCATGAACTCCTCGAACCGGACCTGGAGGTGGGCGGGCGGCTTGTAGCAGGCGAAGTCCACCAGGTAGACGGGGCGGGGGCGGGTGAGCACGTACACGGTGGCGCCGAAGACGAGCACGGCGGAGAGGACGAGCACGGACACCAGGTTGTACTGGAGGTGGAGCCACAGCTGCCGCAGGTCGTCCGGGTCGGTGCGCCCGGCCTCGAGGAGGATCACGGCCATCAGCGGGAGCAGCATCAGAGTCAGCAGGTGGGTGATGAGGTAGTGGTACCCCAGCTTGACGTACTTGAGGTTCACGCTCTGGAGGAAGTCCGGCAGCCGCCGGTGAGGCGGCGTCGCCGCGGCGGCCGCGGCCGCGCTCGCCGCCGACGGTGGGGCGGCGCCTCCGTTCATCGTTCCTCGCGCCGCCTGACCGCCCGCCTAGATCTGGAAGCGGAGTGCGAGTCAAAGACGGGGGTGCGTGGACTCTGAATGGATCCTTCCTTCGCGTGGGTGGAGGAGGCGTTGCTGGTCTCGTGGTCGCTGTAATCGTGGGGTGGAGATAGTTGCGCGGCGGCCGAGAGGAGCTGGCGGAGTACGCGAGGTGGAGGTGCGGGGAATGGGCGTGGCCGCCGGAGACGAGAGCGAATCCGGCGGCGGCGGCGTAGGAGGAAGCGGGGATGGGTTGTTGCGGAGAGGGAGAGGGAGAGGGGATAAATAATGGCAAGGGGTGCGCGACGAGGAGAGGTTTTGGCTCTTGTGCTCCGTTTCTTCTTGGAATTTTGAAGAGGCACCCTCCAGAAATCCTGGATTTCGTAGTGCAAGGTAAGTGAACATGTAAATTGCAATGTGGACATCCTTATAAATTTTGTTACAAAGCAAAGGCGTAAAATATTTATTCTTACAATCTCACAAATAGAATATGCAAGCTTAGAGTGGCGACAAAGATTTTGCGTTGTCATTTGATGTTTTCTATTCTATTCGAATGACGTTTTAGGATTATTTTAATAAAAAAGTACAATTAGTCACTAGAATGATGATAATTTCCTTTAAAAATTAAGCTTAGATTATCAAATCACATAGTGTGTGGTTTGAACCGATCATTGGAAAATCCCTATTGGTAATCTCGGTGCCGGTCTTCCCGGAATACCTCAGGCTGTGGCACCGCATTACGCAAACACAGCTAAGCGACGTCGAAGACAGGATCGTTTGGAGATGGTCAGCAGACGGAAGATACACTGCGAAGTCGGCATACAGGGCTCTACAGATGACCACCCACCCGTCCAGGGTTGTGCGAGAATCTAAAAAATTTGGGCGCCTCTGCGAGCCAAACTATTCCTTTGGCTCGCCATCCGGCGGAGACACTGGACGGCCGACCGAAGGCGAAGGCACAGACTTCAGGCGGGCGACAACTGCTACCTCTGCGACAAACAGCCGGAGACCATCGACCACATAATTGCCTCTTGCTCCTTCTCGCGCCAGATCTGGTGGTCAATTCTGGCATTCCTCGGAGCGGACGCCTCCTTGATTGGAGCTGAGGACCTTTTCGACTGGTGGGAACAGTGGCGGCGCAGATGGCACGACGACAAACGCAAGGGAGCCGACTCTCTCTTCGCCGCGGTGGCTTGGGAGATCTGAAAGGAAAGGAACGCGAGATGCTTCAGAAATGAACAATCTAGTATCCACCAGGTCCTAGCCACCATCAAGCACACCGTCGATCAGTGGATCGAGGCCGGGGCGTGTAAATTAGAGAGTTTAGTGCGTGAGTAGTCCGCTATGTACTCAAGCCGAGGGTGGCGGGGAGCGTTGTTCTATTTGTATCCACCCCGACAAACGCTTCGGCGTCTTGAAAATTAACTCTACTTAAATACAAAAATGCGCAAAATCTTTTGCGTATTCGACAAAAAAATCCCTATTCATAGGTTATCTTGCTTGTCTTCACATATGCTGTAGCTCTCTAGCTATGCTCACTGCTCACATGCTTGCCATAGGTTATTTCTTCATGTCTTACCTTGCTAGCCCATTTTGGATGTGAGGAGCGTGTAGTATGAATGAAGAGATGCCATTTGCAAGCTAAGAAAGCACAAGAAAGATAAAAAGGCAGCTCCATGACTTAACTTTATGGAAGTCCAAAAGCAGCAACAAAGTCACAACAAAGTTTAGGCGGAGGGTGGTCTGAATATTTTTAACGTTGTTTGGTTTAACGAAACGAAAATGCTCCTAAGAGAGTTTCCTGATGAAACAAAGCACTCGTACAGTCCTAGTTCCACTCTGTTGCCAATGCATTGTTAACTGACCAACTAATAACCATATGTGCTTCGTCTCCTCTCTTTCTATGCCACGTTCTTCATCGTTTTCACTGATGTTGCTAGCTCATTGAGCTTGTTCATCAACTACTTTTGTGAGGGCCCAGTTGGTAAACTTTTTTATGGCTTTGTTTAGTTTTCAGAATTGGATATCAAATTTTACTATAAAAAAAAAGAATTCTCATTATATTAAAACGTCGACACATATATGGAGTACTAAATATAGATAAAATTAAAAACTAATTATACAGCTTTTTTTACTTTACGAGATAAATATTTTAAGCCTAATTAGTCAAGGTTTAGATAATTTTTATTAAATACAAACGAAATACTACGGTGTACTACGGCGTCGTTTTACCAACTTTGCGTAGCCAAACTAAACCAGGCCTACGCCACCCACGTCAATCCGGAAACCGAAGAAAAGGTACATGGAGAGCACTCGTAAAAGTTTTTACCTTACCTGTACATGCTCGGAAAAGCGGGCGACAGCGACGGGTTGGCAAACAGAAATCCGTTGTTTCATCGGGACGCGACCGGAAAAGAAGGCCTGGCCCGGCTGCAAGGAAAGCGAAAAAGATTCTCGAGTCAGAGACAGGGAGTCCCGGGGCCCGGCATCCGGTTTCGCGCCCAGCCTGGCGGCCATCGTGCTCGTGCGTGGTCGTGCCCGCGCCCGCCCGCCGGTCAGCACAGCAGCACACCCACCACCACCAGTCACCCGGCCAAGCCGCCACCGCCGCCTCCGCCTCCGCCTCCGCTGCACGTCCACTCCACACAACGATCATGGAAAAATAAAGGCAGCCGGTTACGTACAGAGGCAGAGCCGCCGGGCCCATGTCTCGGGGAGTGACACTGGACGAGGGAGTTTGTGGCTTTCTGCCCACCTGTCTGTGCTGGTGTTGTTCTGTCGCGGCGACCGGACCGGGAGGCGTGCGGGCGTGGGTGGGTGGGATCGGGCTGGCGGACCGCGGTCCAGCCAGCGACCGTGCCGCGCGCGACGACAACGAGGGGCCGCGAGGACGATGTCACCCACCCGCGGACGGTCCCGGTCCTGGCCGCTGGACGCTGCCGGGAGCGCCACGGGGATCACGGAGAGTGGCGACCACCGGACGACCGCCTGCCCACACGCCGGAGGAGAAACGAGGCGCGAATTTGCTTGGTCGATCGGGGGCGGCGGCTCAGGCAGGCGCTCCGTCGGTTTGGTCCGCCGCCGCAGCCCGCAGGTAAGGTTCATTGCGTCGCCGTCGCGTGTGCCAGGCCTTTTCGCGAACATCCGTTTGGTCGCTTCTACCCCAGCGTTCGTTCAGGCCGCCCGGCCGCCCCGCGCGCCCCACGTGCTCAACGCGTCTCGCCTGTTCGCGTCGGCAATTGGCCACGCGTTTTTTGCACTTCGGTGAAAAACTGAGGGTTTCACAAAAAGTTTTCACGGACCACGGCGATCGATCCAGAGCGCGAGAGAACTACCTGCCGGTTCTCACGGACCAGAACAGAACAGTCGTCGTCGCGGCCAGCTCTGAGCTCTCCCGTCCGGCCGTCCGGTTCGACGTGGACAGGACTGGTAAGGAGCGCTCCGTCCCGTTCCGGCCACGGCCAGGCCGGCCGCAGACGGCGGTGTCTGCGGCAGGCTGGTCTGCGGTTTGGATGTTTCGACGAGGAAGAAACGTTTGGCCGGTCCATGGACGTGCAGGTGGCAAGCACTTGGCACTAGCAGGTTGGTGGATTTGGTGGGGGCCGGGAGACCTGGCAGGAAACCACGGCATTGCACTTGCATGGCAGGGCGGCAACCGCTACCGCCCGTACCGGAGAACTACGCGCGCGCTCCGTCCGGCGCCGGTCCAACTCCGCGGCTCCTCTCCCTCTCTCGGGCGGCCACGTTCTCTGCCTCTAGAATCACCTTTTTTTTTTTTTTACGAAACACGCCTCCGGAATCTAGAAGACGAATTTAAAAGGCAAATCTGACGACCGCCTCTCCGTGACCGACTGACCATGAGTTTGGATTCTGCTTACCACGATTCTGCATGACTAGGGTGGCGGAGCCGCCCGTCGAAAATATTGCAGGTTTTCTACTGCTACTACCACTGCTCTGGCACATGGTAGTTCACAGGGCGGCCGTGACAGTACGTTTTTCTTTTCTTTTTTGAGGAATGACATACGTTGTGTGGGTGACGAAACTGGCCAGCAGCAGCCAGCGATCCGTCGATTCCGTCACAGATGACGACACCATCGGCGGCGACAGGAGAAAATGAAATGAAATAATCGGTTTCGGTTGCGTCTTCCTTTCTCCTGCTTTGCCTGATTCTTACTCGTCGCCATCATGCCCATGCACGGTCGACTCACAGGGGAAAGGTACGGTACGGAGAGCGAATGCGCAGGTTGGCACGGAATGTTCTTCTCATCGAGAAAGAGGCCTTGCAAGCAAATGCGTAGTAATCATTGTCACTGGTGACTGAGTAATAGTGGAGTCGCCAGTGCTGTAACTACCTGAGCTACATACTAAACCTGTGTTTAGTTTTCTCGGCGGTTGAAGCCTGGCACCCAAATTTTATTATATGAAATAATTTGGACGCAAATCTATGTTAGGTTTAAACTCATGCAGAATCTTTTGCGTATCGAAAAAAAAATAGATAGATCTGCCATCGCTTTCTCGTTTGAATGTTGGGCAGTGGAAGAAGAACAGAGAACAGTGTTGTGAGTAATGTGCAAGGGTCAGATAGATAAGCTAACTGTAGAATCAAGTGATAGCACAACTCGAGTATACCAGTTGTGTGGGACGACGGTCTATCTCTGCTGCGCGCACTGCTTTTCGGTCTCTGCTGGAAACTGATTTTGTGGATGCCAGAGGTCATACGGTGGTTATTTCTTAGGAAGCGCAAGCGACAATTAAAAAGAGACGGAGGGAGTAGCATGTTACAGGGTGATATACTCGTACTCTTTTTTTAAAGCGAATTGTGACATAATGAGATCATGAAATTAATATCTTGGACATTCAGAATGTTTGTAATTTCTCCATTTTAAATCACAAGATATTTAATTTTTCATATACATACTAATTTTTATTATACACTTAGGTATACACTATGTCTAAGTATGTAGTTAAACTAGTAGAGGAAGTATATGAAGTACCATGATTCCATAGATATACTGTCACGTCCCGTGTGATCTACCTGGTTCTCAAAAAGGAATGTAAAGTTGTTCCCTATCAAATAATTTTAAGTTTGATCAAGTTTATATAAACAATAGTTACCGTATCAAATAAATATAACTAAAATTATATGGAATGTGTTTTTCATGTTTTGTGTTACAAATGTTGATATTCTTTTAACTTAAGACAAAACTAGAGTTGCATTTTCAGGGATGATCATGAATGTAGTATTACCTTAGTATAGTTCTTTTCTGCACAACAAAATAGTTTTTAAAGGCTAATTTAATTATAAGCTTATCTTATATTTGTGTTGTTATTGTATCTTCATGTACCGCTTATAATATTGTAAGTAGCTTGGTAGTTTCTCTTTTGGAGTTATATGATTTTATTAATATTTTTTCTTCAGCTTTTAATCTGGTGAGCATTTTCCTAATTAAGGCCTTGTTTTTTAAGTAAAACTAACATGGCCTAAGAAGCTATGTTTAATATTGTATCTTATAAATAAACCAGAAAAGGGCTCCGGATCTGCGCTGCATTATTTGCAAGTTTGGTGTTGGAAAGTTTGTTGGTTTATAGTATGGTGATCCCAGAAATGCCCGGCTAGCCACCGGCATCAGGCATCCACGCATGTGCTGAAAAGGTCGATGCTTTCTTATCGGAGACAATGCCATGCCTGCCTCATCGATCTTGCAATGGCACCTCATATTGGGAGACAAAGTAACCTTCCCTGAGATGCAAGTTGTGCCTTGTAAACATGAGCTGTTCCTCCTCATCCTCTCAAATATTTTTCTCACAAATGGCCTGATTGGAAAGAGAGATCTCCTTCAGTACGTTCACATCTACTTCACCTCCATATATATATCACCGTCCATGTGGAGCCAGCCGTGCAGAAGCTTCAGATGCAAGTCGCAAACCAGAGAAACGGGCACACGTCAGAAAGCTAGAATTCGTGATACAGTACCATAATATATACGCACAGCATGCCGTCAAATCATTAGACTCTGACATTAGAAAACAAATCATTAGACTGTAATGATTTGAGAATTGGGCTCTCATGTATGCCTTGCAATCCTTTTCTCCTTGGGATGACGGGATCAATTGGACGTCTCACCGAAACCTTCTACAAGTACACGGCAAATCGGCGTGCGTGTGAGCTAGAAAGCGATCTGTTAAGCATGCTGGTTCGTGAATCCGTTGAATCCTAAATGGGATAGACCAACGATTCAGCCGATCGATCGATCCGGATGTCTGAAAGGCTCACATCCTACATCGCCTAGATACTCCGGGTCTATCATATCTCTTCTCCTCTTTTATTCTTATTAGGAGAAGACCGGAGGTTTTATCATGTCTGATTAGACAGATCGTTAAACAAGCTCGTCTTCTTTGACTCATGCAACTCGAAGACATGAATAGTCAATCAAATAATAAAAGAAAAATCAATCCAAGTGCTGCTGAACAGCTGGCTAAGTGTCCAACTGACGGTGTCTGAAGTTAGGGTGTGTTTGTTTCAGCTTTAGAATCAGATGAATCAGGTGAATCAGATGAGGAATAGTGAGAGAGAAATAGTGAAGAATCAGTAGAATCAGTAGCTTCAGAATCAGAAACAAACACACCGTGAAATACATGTTTAGACAAGAGTCTTCAGGGAGCATGCATGAAGGTCAATACGCAATTGCGACTTAGTACGTGTCACTGTATTGCTGACTGTTCATTTTTGACCAAATGCACAGTTTTTTCCCTAGTACGCACCGTAGAGGAGAATTGTGGACACCAACGGATCACGGCAGGCATTTTCTTTTTTGACCGTGTTTAGCTTTATGCGCCGACGACCGGATCTCCTGATGGTTCAACCAAGCCAAACCAACCAACCAACCAGACCAGCCCGTAGATGCAGGTCTGTAGCAGTTAGTTGATGGATTGACATTAACATCTCAGCAGATTATTATTTTTTGGGACAATCTTACTTGATTATGGACGTGTTTGGTTTCTGGCCCAAGTGAGCCTGCCTAGATAAAGGTAGCTTAGCCCGAGTTGGCCAGTGTGAATCAAGCCAAGGTGTGGCTTGTTTGGTTCTCTGGCTTAGTCTGGCCTGACCCGTGTAGGTGCATGTTTGATTCTTTGGGTTGTTTTGATACGCTCACCGTAGATCTGAATTGGTAAGTTTAACTCCATAGAGGAATTTCATCGAACACCTGCTGAGCACCGCAACGACCTCCTCACCCTCACCATGGCTTGCCCGCCTCCAAGCTATCCGAATCGTTGGTGGCGGGGTGACGGTGTGGGATGCGTGCGGGGATATACACCATCCATCAGTCGCTCACCACCGTGCGCCTGGAGCGGGAGCTCGGCCTCTGCCGCCACGAGCCACAAGCGCCGCGCGCCTCAAGTCTCTTCGTCGCGAGCGTTGCGCGCCTCCATCACGCCGCCGCGAGCCGCGAGCGCAGCACGCCTCCATCACGGGAGTGCCTCATCGCCGCGGGACTCCACCTCGCCTCGATTTCCGTTGTGACTCCGCCTCGCCTCGACTACCATCGCAACTCCGCCGCCCCCCCGCCATAATCCGGTCACGGGAGGGGAAGCAGGCCATGCGACCTCTGTCAGCCGTCGGGTACGACCGCGGATGGATGCAAGCTCCACCGCGGGCCGACCTCTTCACCGGGCGCAAGCTCAACCGCGACCGACGTCTTCTGTGAGCGCGACCTCCACGTCTGCCGCTGAGGACGACCTCGTGGCACCCGTGGCGCGGCTGCTCCACTCTGGCGGAGATGAAGTGGGGGAGGGGGCCCGGCGGCAGAGAAGAAGTAAAGGAAGCTTCTTCACGAGGTTCTGGATCTGTGCGGCTGCAAGCGCCAGTGGGGAAGGAGGAGGAGCGCCGGCAGGGGAGGAGGTGAGGAGCGCTAGCGGGGGAGGAGAGGAGCACCGGTGGGGAGGAGGAGGAGCACCGACTGGGGGAGGAAGGGAGCACCAGCGGAGGAAGGAGAAGCACTGGCGGGGTTGCGAAGGGGAGGTGACGAGAAACGCTGAAGGGAGCACGCGGAGGCTGGCGCAAGCCTGGCTAGTGGGAAACGGCCGATTCGGCCGTTCGACCCTGACCAGGCTATCTGCGTATGGATGGCCGGTTTGGGCCAGGACCACTTGCAAGAATACCAAACAACACGATTTGCATCCCGGGCCGGCCTGACTGGAGTTAGCCCAGAAACCAAACATACCCTATATTACTTTGAAAACAGCATCACAGGGACTGCTGCTAATGCTAGGCGCGATACCGGGTCTCACTCCCCCACCCATGCTTCTAAGTTGCAACTAGCCATTAACCTGGGATGGGGATCCTTGTGCGGTCTGCCCTCGGAGGAAGACGAGCAAACAACAGAAAATGAAGTGCGGAGCGTCAAGGACGGCAGGTACAGACTACAGTGACCGTGTCGTCCGTCGGTGATCCGTGTACTGGCTGCGCTTAGAATTTATGGGTTCAGATTTACTTATAAAAAAAATTCCTCATTACATCAAAATACCGGTATATGCATGGAGTATTAAATATAAATAAAATCAAAAACTAATTATACAGTTTAGTTATACTTTACGAGACAAAAATTTTAAACCTAATTAGTCAATATTTAGAGAATTTTTATTAAATACAAATGAAATACTATAATATGCTACAGTGTCCGAACAATGCCAGCCCAAATTGGGGAACTTGTAGAGGGCCATTGCGCCCGGCAGCGGTCCGGAGAACACTTTGGCGACGGCAACGATTCCTGACGCCAGTATGCCACTCCTTTATTCCTTGCAGCTCGTGCAAAGCGAGCGATCTGGTTCCTTTCTTGGATTCGTGGGAGACTGGGAGTAAACACGAAGTCTCACGACGGATTCTCCGACGCGATGTGGACAGACTGTTTCTGTGACATGGCCTGGCCATCAGAACTTGCGAGTGGAGACAGATTGTTTCTTTTCTCCACGTCACAAGCTGTCACCAGATTCTCCAGTTACAATCTCAAAAAATTGGGAGGTTACTTACACCCCGAGTGCTCGGCCGAAAAGGAAAATGGTCCATGAAAGAATAGCAAAGCTGGCCTAGTAAAAGCTCACCTAAAGCAGGCGGTCCACAGCTTCTTTTAGCTGCAGCCGCAAAGCCGTGGACTACTACTGTAGCTAAGTGATGCATCAGCGTCAGCTCAAACGAGCAGGCTCAACAAATGTTGGAAACCACCAAAACAGTTCAGGACGGGAAACCAGAAACGGGTCTCGACAGTCGAGGGAGCACCAGTTCCTACTCCGTGTTTTGGATGGAGTTTGAAACTGTGCCCCCCCCCAAAAAGATGCATCTCCGTGGTGTCCAATTTCTCGAAAGTCTTTTGCAGATTGTTGGCCCAAGTGAATTGCGCTCCAATTCCCTCAAATTAAACATGTCAGTGATTGCATTGAAGAGGAACGACCATCTATATCACTGTAAATATCAGTGTTCTTTTTGCCAACATAACTTGACTAATTCAGTCAGAAGAAGAGACTCTGAAATTGCGGTTTAGCTACCCCATAAACAGACAGCAAAATCCATTTGAAGTCTTTTACTCCATTGCGTAATTCAAATTTAACAAAGAAGTTAAATCACCCTCTTCAACTTATAATACATACTTAAAAATTGTCAGACTGCGCAAGAGCACATGTTGATAGACAAGAAGTTTAATAAGGCATACTAATTACAAGATGATCTCTATACACCTGGGGCTGCTATCTATCTATCTACCTATTATCACCTTCCACTCAAGAAGCTGGTGATGATGCCACTGCTGCCAACTGTGGATATATACTGGTCAAAACCTTCATTTTGCATGAGGCCCAACATGCCATAACTCAAGTTTGTGGGTATCATTTCCGGGAGTGGCATCTCTCTATTCAGGTACTGTGTGACTTGCCTCATACTCGGCCTTGCACTGCAAACTGGATGTGCACATAACAATCCTAGATTCAGTACCAGGTGTACCTCATCTGCGTTGCAGTTGCCTTGTAACCTATGGTCAAGTGTGTATGTAAGTGATGCCTTGTGCCAATGCTCGACTACCCAATCAATAAGGATCTGTGAACTATCCTCTGCAAGACTACTGATAGGCCTTTGCCCACAGTTGACCTCAAGAATGAAGATACCAAACGCATACACATCTGTCATAGGTGTCGCCTTACCGGTGCGTGCCAGTTCTGGGGCTAGATAACCCATGGTACCAACTACATGTGTTGTTTGTGGGTCGCTGCCATGATCATACAACCTTGCAAGACCAAAGTCACCTAGACGTCCATTCATCTCGCCATCAAGTAGCACATTGCTTGCTTTGATGTCTCGGTGGATTACAACTTTCTCACACCTCTCATGGAGGTAAAATAGGCCAGATGCAACATCTTTGATGATTTGAAACCTTTGGGCCCAATCCAGAGTGGCCTTATCCTCCTCACAATGTAAATACTTATCAAGACTGCCATTTGCCATGTAGTCATATACCAATAGGAGTTCACCTTTTCTTCTGCAATAACCCAGTAGCTGGACAAGGTTGCGATGACGAAGACGGCCAATACTGACAATCTCAGCAATAAATTCCCTCATTCCTTGCTTTGAGTCATGTGACACCCTCTTGACAGCAATCTCTAATTTGGAGATAGGAAGCACACCTTTATACACCTTCCCAAATCCTCCGAGGCCAAGTAGATTATTATTTCTGAAGCCATCTGTAGCATGTAACAAATCCTTGCATGAAAAGCGATGTGGTCTAAACTCATCCTCCCAATCTTCTTTTATCTCAGCATACTTCATTCGCCTACGCACAAATAGAATTATCGCTGTTCCGACAATGAGGATGAATATGGCTGTGGCTATTGGTAGGGTGATCTTGAGCACCTTGGAACGAGGTTTCGGGCCAACATGAGGTAGCTTTGGCAACTTGGCGATATCAATCTGTGGAGCTGAGCTATTGTTGCCCAAGCTGAAGCTCCAGCCGAGCACACAATACAGTGAATAGATTGGACCAGTTGATGCAGAGAAGCCAATGTAGGATGTATCTTCCAACACTGTCGAGAGATTGTAGGTAGCTGAAAGCAGAGGTCTGGACGGTTTGGCTACCTTGAGGGGAGCCATGGTCACGTTGATCTGTGTGGTCTCTGCACCATAGTCTACCCACAATTGCATCTCTCTGCTACTGATAAGGGACAAGTTACTGAACATACCATTCTTATTGTCATCGAAGAACCCAGCTGACCGGGACCGAAATGAGGTGAGGCTGTTGATGTCGATGCCGATGTGGTTGTCGTCGATGTCGTTGAACTCGGTGTTTTGGCTAGTGTCTAGCTCGACTGCAAATATGTGATTGCTTGAATTCTGATCACTTGTTTTGTTGAGGAGACCCAAGTATTGTGAGGTCTGTGCACCTGACAAATCCTTGGTCGGAGAGATCAAGAAAGTCATGCCATCTGTGCATATACCAGGGTAGATAGGAACCATGCCGAAGACAAAGGCAACTGAAAAGGACTGCACCGCCTCACCGGGGGACCTGCGGAACCGCCATGGAGTTGGATAGAACGCATGGCCTTTGATGGTAACCGTGCGATTTGTGAGCTCGAGTACGCCGTCTGGTGTGATGGTGGCTGCTCCGTCGAGATTGAGGTTGCTGCCGGAGAAGCCGGAGAAGACGAACTGATCGTCTTGATCAGTGACGATAGTGGTGGAAGATACAAGGTTCAGTGCCAGGGAGAAAAGAAGGATGGATAGATGCTGCACCATGGCAGGCATGTCTGCAACTGTATGACGAACTCCACGAGATGCAGGAAATGGTGGCTTTTCATACACGCTGGGAGGTGTAATTTGTCAGCAGCGAGAGGGCAGAGTTTATTCAAAGAGTGACTTTGAAACGTCAGTCTAGTTTTCGTACTATCGTTGTTGTCCTGATGTGTACTATTTAATTACTAATTGCAGTGCTTTGTTTGACGTAAGAGCATGACTATAGCTAGCTAAATAAACTACTGCAGATGAACAGATGCTACAGCTGTACTTATATATTTTTCTCGTGTCATCTAAAACTATCATCGGTGAACACTCAACAATGCTTTTCTACCTTCTCCTTTTATGGGTTTCTATATATATATATATATTATAATCCCTAAATAGGCATAAGAAAACTAAGGTCAAACTAGGAGTTCAGTCCATGGAACGAAGATTTCCTTACGCCTAAGTCATGGTTTAGTCAACCGAACTATCACCCGGTGGACAAAGAAGTCCACAGTACCTCCACAGAAAACGAAGCCGTGAAGCCGTGGAGTGAAGTATAAGACGCTGATGGTGCATGAACGGTGGTTGCCGGGTCTTGCTTGTGCGGTCGAAAACTAGCAAGCTTCATCAGTAGACTAGGCTATTAATGGCACGCGTACTCTCTAGAATGGTGAACGGGGTGCCCGTCGTTGATTGCCTATGGAGAAGGAGACTTCGCGAAGATAAGCATCATGGTCAGCTAGCATAGGGAGAGGACCTGCAAGCTCTACAGAGCAGGCATTAATGGATGGCACGTGAATTTCTACGAGAAGTTGCGGTCGGTCGTCTTCGTTTGCTGCAGTACGCGTGCAACACTATAGCTGCTGCTGCCTAACTCGCCTTGCTTGACACGACGAAGTAATGGCACCGATGCGAAGTGTACGGCAAGCGTGCTAGGCTTGCTCTGCGGATGTGTTGTGCGTGCTCAGGGGATTAGGAAGGAGAAGAATAGTGAGAGCAAGAGCCGGAGAATATGACTAATAGTGAGTTGAGCTGCTGGAGAATATATTTGGACAAGGAGTAGATTGAGCTCAATTGAGGATTAGTTTTTAGAATGATTTTGAAAATGGAAATTGCTATATTTCATTTGCAACTATCTTTTCTTGCGACGTCTTTTGGATTGTCATCTAAGGGTCACATCTGTTATCTGCTTTGATAACAGATTTCAGTAAGTTCTATCACAAATCATAATAAATATTTTTTTCTATAAAAAAATAAAGACAAATACACAAATCATAAATAAAAGATTTTAAAATATTTTAACACAAATCACAAAGCACATTAAATAGATCGGCTTTCGCAAGAGAGAGGAGGCTAATTTCTTACAGCAAAATGTTAGAAAAATGTTTAAAATAGTTTTGAATTCACATGATTTTTTTTTGAATTTTTATGATGTTACAACGAAGCCGATCGTCGTTGTCCACGCTCGCATCTAGACTTGTTCAATCGTGGTTCTGGGACAAAGCGGACCGGACGCTAGAAGATAGGGACCAGCACGAAAGCGGAGGAAGGACGGTCGGCCGCACCCCCAGCTGTGTGCGACCTGCCTGCAATGCCTCGCCCCCTGCGAATAGGTCTCCCCACCCAATGCCGATGGGTGGAGGGAGATCCTGCGAATAGGTATCGTCCTCTACTTGAGATGCGGCATGTCGACGCCTCGGAGCCTCGTCGTGGCCCAAAGCAGCTACCGCTACCCCGGAAAATCCCCGCCGAGCTTCCGACAGACGTTTCAAGTGAATTTATGGATATGCCGATATGCATACAATTTGAATAGCAATAGGATTTCCCTTGCAACTATATGAAGAACAACACATTTTTCAGTACAACCCTCCTCACTATAGGAGTATGTTGGATGTACATCCCAGGTATACAGATGGTAAAGCCTTAAATGAGATAAGCAGTGAACTAAGCAAGACATTTTGTTATCTTCCATCTAGTGAGATGGAAATTGAACCAAAGTCCATCATCCTCGGTGACGGGTATGATGACATTGTGGACGAGTCGACTTGTCCTTCCTGCATTAAGGTCAACGTATGAAAGCTAAAATGTGCTGGCAGTAGCTCAGGTAGTGGCACATCGCCATCAAGATACTGCAAAACTTGCCGCATGTTTGGCCTTGCATCCGGAAATGGGTGCGAGCACAACAATCCTAATTTCAATGCAAGGCGCACCTCAGTTGTATCATAGTTACCTTGGAGTCTGATATCCACAGCATCAAGGAGTTTATCTTCATGCCAATTCTGAATGACCCAATCGACCAACATGAGTTGGTGGCCTTGGATGTCTTCAGTCACTGGCTTTTTCCCACAAGTAACCTCAAGAATAAAAACTCCAAAGGCAAATACATCAGTAAGAGTGGTTGCCTTGCCTCTATGTACTAGCTCTGGAGCTAAGTACCCTATTGTGCCAACAACATGTGTGGTCTGTGGATCAGTGCCATGATCATATAACCTTGCGAGGCCGAAATCTCCAAGTTTTGCTTTCATCTCTGTGTCAAGAAGAACATTGTTTGGCTTGACATCGCGATGTATTATAACCTTGTCCCATTCCTCATGGAGGTAGAGCAACCCAGCTGCAATTCCTTTGATGATCTGAAACCTCTGTCCCCAATCAAGGATGGTCCTGCCCTCTTTACCATACAAGTATCTGTCAAGACTTCCATTTACCATATAATCATACACTAGAAGTAGTTCACCTTTTCGCCTACAATACCCAAATAACTTCACCACATTGTTGTGTTGGAGGTGTCCCATGCTTACAACTTCAGCAACGAACTGTTTTGTACCCTGCATTGAGTTATACGACACCCGCTTTACCGCAACCTCTGATTTTGATGTGGGAAGCACTCCCTTGTACACCATTCCAAACCCACCTACCCCTATCAAGTTCTTGGAACTAAATCCTTTGGTGGCATTATATAAATCCTTGTAAGCGAACCGGTGTGGGCCATACTCGACCTCCCAATCTTCATGCACCTCCTTATATCTAAAATGTCTCCTCACAAGTATAACAACAATAGTTCCAGTAAGTAATACAAAAAGTGCAGATGCAATTGGTAGAGTGATCTCTAATGTTTTAGATGGAGGTCTTGGACCGAGATCAGGTAGTTTGGGTAGCTTTGTAGAGTCAATGATTGGAGCTAGGCTATTCATGCCAAAACTCCAGCCAAGCACGCAGTGATGATGCCCTGTGCTTAAGCCTGTTGCAGATGAGAAACCAATGTGTGCTTGCTCTGTTATAACCGTAGAGAGGTTGTAGGTTAAAGAGAGCAGTGGCCTCACAGGTTTTTGCACGCCAAGGGGTGCTATTGTCACATCGACCCGTGTCGTGTTCCCATCGTACTCCACCCAAGCTTGGATTGGCCCACTTCCCCGGAGCTGCAGATTTGTGAACCTTCCATTACTGTCATCATAGAACCCAGCCGTGCTGGACTTAAGAGAGTTGAGGCCGTTGATGTCGATGCCGACATGGTTGTTATCGATGTCCCCAAACTCAGTGTTCTGGACGGTGTCAAGCTCAACTGCAAAGATGTGGTTGCTCATATTCCCGTTGTCAGTAGAGTTGAGAAGGCCCATGAATTGGGTAGGGAAAGCACCGGTGAAATCGGTGTTTGGGGCGATGAAGAAGGCAAGACCATGACCTCTGATGTCAGAGAACGAAGAGAGGAGGCCGAACACGAAGGAGACAGAGAAAGACTGCACCGTGCTGTCCGGAGAATGGCGGAAGCGAAGCGGGGACGGGTAGAAGGCATGGCCTTTTATCCTGGAGGTGTCGTTGGTCAGCTCGATGAGGCCGGTCGTCGTGATCCTCGCCGAGCCCTCTAGCGTGAGGTTGCTGCCGGTGAAGCCGTTGTAGACGAACTGTGGAGGATTGCTGCCACCGACGGTGCTGAATTCTGATATCAGGAAGAGGATGATAGGCAAGGCAAGCTTCACGCTCATGCTGGTCTGCCGGCACTGGTCAGCTGGTCATGGGGGCTTTAGTTGTTTTTTGTGTTCTGCTAGCTGCATCAGATCACTGAGGCACAGTGTGGAAATTTATAGCCTGATAGTGGGACACCTATTCTTGTCCCTGCAAGAGATAAGTTAGATAGAGGCTTACGGCCTTACGGGTCACTGAAGAAAAATCGTTTTCAGCGGCAGGGCGTGGAAGAGCAGCAGTGATGGTCAGTGTGCTTTCTAGCGGCCAACCTTAGCAACGTGTTCGATCTCAAAAAATGAAGAGTTCGCTTTCAAAGCTGCCTGTCATACGGACAAACATATAGATTTTTGTAGAAGCCAAAAAGATAATCAATCAGAGAGTATCAGACTGCAGATGGGGTAATATAATACTACCTGATTATAGACAACATCAAAAGTGCCTTGTTGACCAGGAACTTACTCTACAGCCTTCCACACATGACAAATTAGTCAAAAAGATATCATCGTAGCTTCCTTGTAAGTAAATTTTCTATGCTTAACTAAGTCTATATAATAATACTTAGGCTATTTTTAATTAAGAGTTTCTTAGGGTTGATTTCAAGAATAACATATCATATAAAGTAAAATAAAATATGAATGAAACATCGGGTCTATTCGTTTCTCTTGAAACACATTGTCATGTCATCAAAATACATTATTTTGAGAAAAATGTCATCAAAATACATATATGACAATCTATTGAATGCAAATAAAACTCACATTGAAACTAACCTCATACCTGTTTTATGTGTCATAAACGCTGGTGATCTTTTTTATAAATATGATGAAACGCAAATAATATTCATGATCCTTTCTTTCTTTTTTTTTTGAGAAGTACGACTCTCAGCGCACGAATTCTGTGGCCCAAGGTTCTATAAGGCCCCAAAACGAACTTAGCCTTTCAAGATCTAGCCCAGAATAAAATAGCAACCAGGTCCAAAGCGAGCCCATTCAAAGCCCATCCAACCAGGCCGAACCGCCTCATGGCCTCAAGGTCTAATCGCCCTGACACCGAGCCGACCCGTCGCGGTCCGCCACGTACACACCTCGTACACGCGTTGCCTTCACAGCCCATCATCCTTGGCCTCCGTGGGCCCCACGCGCCACGTTTCCCCCGTATAAATTCCGGCCCCAACCATCACACGCATCCCATTCCCTCCCCACGCATCGCGCGACACGAAGGAAGCAGAACCCGAACGGAACCGAGGAGGCAGAGGACGCGAGGGGAATCCAGAGACGCCTCATACGATTCCGAGCTGCGAGCCTCACCGGCGGCCATGGCCATGATGCTGCGCGCGGCGGGCAGGCGGCTCCTCGGCGTAGGAGCAGGCGGCGAGGCTGCTCCGCCGGCGTCCGCGGTGGCTGCGGCGGCGGTGGCGAGAAGGAGCAGGGGGTACCACGAGCGGGTGGTGGACCACTACAACAACCCGCGCAACGTGGGGTCCTTGGACAAGGACGACGCCGACGTCGGCACGGGGATCGTCGGCGCGCCGGCGTGCGGGGACGTCATGAAGCTGCAGATCCGCGTCGACGAGGGGTCCGGCAGGATCGTCGACGCGCGCTTCAAGACCTTCGGCTGCGGCTCCGCCATCGCGTCTTCCTCCGTCGGTGAGCAGAGCTTCTCCCCTGTTCCATCTCGATCTCGCTATTGTTCATGCAAATTTGATGACTGTATTGAGTCACGAGACCTTTCTGGCATATTCACAATCTCATCAATTACATTGTCGCAGTGATAGGAAACAGGTGTAAATCGTGGTAAATAAATAAATGTGGGTCAGTGTTAATTTACCCTGGACGCCCATATTTTTCTAGTACTACCTCCGTTTTCATTTATTTATCGCTGAATTTTTTACTGTAGCAACTTTGATCATGCGTTTTTTTCTTCTAAAAAATCTTAAATACTTCAAAGTATATAACATTATTCAAGTATGTTCCATGAAGAATCATATATGTGAAAACTTGATGTAACTAAAAATCTTTCATAGAAAAAAAGTATGGTCAAAGTTGCTAGTAAAAAGTTTAATGACAAGTAAACGAAAATGGAGGTAAGTATTTGAAAGTAGAATTTCGTGTTAAAAAAAGGACTGTGTTGTTGGGTTTTATTATTAATTGGATACGAAATGTTGAGCTGAAATGCTAAATCCCAGAGTCAAAGGTTTGTTTCATCACTTAGTATTGCTAGTTATTGCACTGATAGTGCTTTGTTGTGGCTATATGTCTCTTGTGGTACTGCAATATACTGAAACAAATAATAATAACAATAATAATAGGAGGATTTTGAACTTGATCATATGGTTGATTAGCATGAAAAACTTGTTCATATGGTTTTAGTTCTCCACACTGTAGCTGGCCTGCCAGGTGTTCAGAACTTCAGATCCATTATGAACAAGAACTTGTTGGCATGGTTGATTAGCTTACTGGTGCCCCAGGTGTTTAGAACTTTTTAACTTTGATCCATTTTTAGGTAAAATACAGTAAGGAAATATATTTTGTGAATACTGTTGTAAATAACTTGGCCAATTAAACTAGTGAAAAAGAATACTGTTGTAAATAAATGACTGGGCAACTAAACTATTTGAAAAGAAAAAAATAGGTAAAATACAGTAAGGAAATATATTTTGCGAATATTGTTGTAAATAACTTGGCCAATTAAATTAAAGAGGGAAAAAGAAAAATGGCTGGGCAACTAAACTATTGAAAAATAAATACATGCGCTAGAAGGAGGGCTTGAACCTCCGACCTAACAGCCACACGCTCTAACCGAGCTATTCCAGCTTTGTGTAGTTGACGTGTACTTTTTCTTTTGACAGTTTTATTTGATAATCTTTAACAACTTGCTAATCTTTAACAACTCTATACACTAGAGATGTGCTTCTTATTTTGGCAGTTGTATTCGCTGCTCTTCAATCAGTTTGCAACTACCGTCAATCTTATATTCAACCAATTAAGTGCTGGTTTTCCTACATTTTACTTTTTAGCGAGATGTTCTCTGATAATTTCTAAGTTGTCCATTTTCTTATTAAAGGGTGTATTATGCACTTGGAGATGACCTTTTTTTAGATAGACTAATAAAGGAGGTCACATGCATAGACGAAACTATGCTTAGATTTTGCATAGGCAGCTAGGGAAGCTATACAAATGGAGCTTTAGTTTGTTTTCACTGACATGCTTTCATCATCAGAGTTTTTTTTTTTCCTCCTAGCATTTTTTCCTCAGAATTTTATACCCATTTGAGTATATAGTTCGTTCCTCATTCATTTCTGCTGTGTTACAGCTTCCGAATGGGTCAAGGGCAAGCAAATGGAGGAAGTAGTAGCGATCAAGAACACGTAAGTTGTGAATCAGCTTGGAAATCGTCCGTCCCATTCCATATTTCTTGTAGTTGTGCTGATACATCTTATCTGCGTCTTCCCATTTTTGCAGTGAGATTGCGAAGCACCTCTCTCTTCCACCGGTGAAGCTCCACTGCAGCATGCTCGCTGAGGATGCAATCAAAGCTGCCGTGAAGGATTACGAGGCAAAGAAAGGGAAGCTGGCCAAGGCAGAGGAGCAGGACATCCCATCCCCGTAAGAGTGCAACTGCCGGAAGCGAGCAGAGTAGTATGTAACGAGCGAGGAACTCATGTGCCAAAACAGTATGTATGTGTATATATATAAGATGTTTGGGTTTTATCTAATAAGCGAACTTGCTGCAGTGTGATTCTGCACATAAATAAAGTTTGCCCGTTGCCCTTATTTGCTTATTCGGGAAGATATTTTTTTTTATAGATCGAGCAATGTTTTTTTTATCAACCATATCTGTATTTAAGTTAAGAAAACAGTACATGAACCCGCACAAATACATATATAGTGGGTAGAATATAGAGTACAGCTGGTCCACCATAAAAGCATAGAGGCCCTTAACAAAGAAAGAAATTACAAACAGGTCCTTAGGTCCTCCACGCCTTGAAGCTTCCGGAATCCTCTGCCACCGGCTGTCGCCGACGACCACCAGAAGCCATGGCCATTGTTCCCTGGTCGGAGGGAGCTCCATCGCCGCATGGCTTTGGGAAGAACCGCAGTAGACACTCGCCCTTAGACGAGATAAAGGCAACACCGAAATTCCATCGGTCGGGGACTCACCCCGAGCTCCGTCGACCATGGAGGCAACCTCGCCGACGACGCCAGAAGACACCGCGAGAAGACGAGATCGCTCTACCCTCCACTCTCCCACCAGATCCAGAGCCGCCGTTGCGTCTACCGAGCAAAAGGCTGGCGGACGTACCTTCCTCGAGAGCTGACATGTCGCCGGATGCGCCGCCGACGTCACCGCATCACAGGACACCAGGCGACGCAGACTCCTGAGAAACCACCCCCTCAGGCTCGCCGTTGACGCCGGAGTGAAGCGCCGCCAGGGCGAGGGATAGCCCGAGAGGACTTATTCCTCAGCGTCACCGCCGCCTCCGCCACAACGCCGACGCATGGTACACTAGCTCCACCATTAACGAACGACGAGCAAACCCTAGCTCCGTCGGCGAACCTCGCCGACGAGCAAAGCCTAGGCCTATATAACCTATACACAGCCGCGCAACGATCCCGTGGCCTCCCTCCCTCACCAACGCTGAGCCGGCCATCGGAGAGGAAGGGGACCGACGGATTCGCCGCCGGAAACGGCGGTCGCCTGGCTCAACTATAGCAGGGGGAACGAGACGCTTCGAGCGATATGTGAAACTGATCGAGCAATGTTGTTGAGATAAAGATTATGTTTGGCAGGGCCCTGGCTCCGAATTATTGCTGCTCCTTGCAAGGAGCGCTGCCAAGCGTCATCTATTATAACTCCATGTAATGTAAATAGTGAACTTGGTCATGGTCTAGGATCCAAACCAAATTCACAGCAAACCACGTGCGACATATAAAGTTCAATCAGCCCACTCCAGTCCATTCGATCATTTACGTAAACTAAACCGATCGAAAGTTCCAAAGTGCTGTATATTTCAATCCACACAAGACTAAACCTGACGTCAGTGAACAGCTTCTAGCCCACAGCCACAGTAACAGGCTACGAGTGAACGTGTGAACATGCTCTTGCGGTTTTGCTCCTCTGCCATCTTTCCGCCGATGAATTTCACATAACAAATTTGAAGAGGTTGCTGGTCTTCGTGGCTTAACATGGCGCTCATGGCGGTGAACCAGCCCACCGGTGTGGGGTGCCGCCGTCAAGTCAAAGTCAACGGCTTCCCCTGCCCTTGCTCCGACGACCGCCCCTTGTGGACCGTGTAGCTGACGGATGACGTGACGTCACTTGAGCTTCTCTTTGTCCAGACATCTGGCTGGCACATGCTGACATTGCATATTACACGAACGAGCTTGTCACGATTAGTCCCTCATTGAAATGGCAAAGGCATATGCCTCTCTCGACTCCTCGAGATTTAGGCCAAAACGAATCCCTAGCATCCTGACACCTGACAGAACATTATGTTTGTTCTACTGCTATGAACTCGCACCAAATTCTCATCCATTCTCTGGGCAAACCTTTTTTCTTCAGATAAAGATTCTCTGATGGGCAAACTGAACTAGTAGTATACTGACACGAAGCGGTAGGGCGGATCCTTAGCTTTGCCATGGCCAAAAGGGGCACGCTTGCAAAGATGCAGACGCCTGCACTGCAAGTCTGCAAGATTCAAACCTCCCCTGCTATCTAGCCGCAGCCTTTAAGCTCACTCCAAGCATATCCATGCAGCCAGGGCGCCGCAAACAGATAAGAGCCGCCGTGCACGATCACAGGCTGTGCTCTGTGCTGGCTGAGATCAATCAAGGAAAGGAATTCAATCCGAAGCAAGCAAGCAAGCGCAAGCAAGCAGGTAGTATAGCGGTTCCTCGACGATGGCGGCGCCGCTCTTCCCCGCCGGCGGCACGCGGCCGCTGCAGCAGGCGCCGTCGTTGGCGGGCAGCGGCGGCGATGGCGGCGGGTCGTACACGCCGGTGTTCGTGGTGCTGGGAGTGATCGCCGCGCTGCTGGTGATCTCCTGCCTCGTGGGACAGGTCTGCACCAAGAAGCACCTGCGGCCGCGCCCGCGCAGGGACCGCGTCGCCTACTACGACGACGACGGCATGGAGGGCGGGTTCGGGCCGCCTCACCACGGCGGCATTGCCAAGATGGAGGTGCCGGCGCCGGCGGCGTCGTCGGTGGAGACGCGGGCGGCCGGTGGCGCTTCAGTCGCTGCCGCCGTGCAACAGACTGCGGCGTGAAGGTTGCCAGGTGATATCTGTACGTACGATAGTTGTCGGTGTGGCTTCTTCTCTGGCTGTTTGCTAACTTCGCTGATGTGCCCTGTGGATATATAGTCGTGAAATCCCTTGTATGAAAAGAATTGGTCTCCACGACTGTACAAATGGAATTGTCGTTGTGAAAATACCTATAGCTTGTGAATGGAATACAAATCAAAGCAGAGAGACAGCATGCAGCGAGAAATTGTTCCTCGTTTTTTCTCTTTTAATAATGGGAATATTGCTCCATCATCCTGCAGTATGTATGGCGGGCATGTTTGGTTGGATGGGGATGTGGCGAAGTTGTTTGGTGCCATGTAACGTTCCTTTTTTTTTTTTGGGCAAGGCCATGTACCGTTCCTAGGCGTCCGTTTTTGAACACTTTTTCTCACGATCTAAGTATGTTTTTTTCTCACGATCGTGACGTGACACGTTTTCCATTAAATAAAGTAGAGTTTGTTACAATCTAAGTTGGCCACCGTGATTCACTTATACATGATTTGTATGAATTGAAGTGATGATATGTGGTTAATATAAAGTTCTTATCCAAATGATTGGCTTTGTGGTTAGAGCACCTGAGTAGCACACAGCAGATCTGGGTTCGAATCCTCGAGAGAGCGAATTTAAACAGTTCTGCATTATAAAAAAATTAAAAAAAATAGGCTGGGGTTTTCCTTACTGACTTCGGTAAAAAAAAATGATTGGTCTTCTTGAAGTTACTAGGCTACGAATCAAGTAAATCTATTCTATAGTTAAACAAATATCTGATAATCCACCATAAGGCAACTATGGAGTGAAAAATAGTTCGAGGAGATGACTTGGGGTTGGAAGCAGTGTGCGAGTGACAAACATATTGAGCTAGTGGGTCAATTTTTGTTGGATTCATGCTGGATGTTCACGAGTTGGTTTGTTTGGCTCATACCAACTCGAGTTGGCCCGTCACAGCTAACAAGCTAAATGCTGAGCTTGGTGTAACGAGCCAATCGAGCTGGCAAGATTCAAGTCTTTTGTCTAGCCCTAATGGTGCATCTTGGATGCAAATCACTCTAAAAGAAAATATGTGTACTTTCTAATTAATAGGTAACCAAAATCCCCTCAAAAATTAATAGTTAACATACTATTGCTTACCTCTTTTTAGATAATTAATGAACATATTGCTTACCTAAAGTGGGCATAATCATGTTGACTTAATGGACCACGGGTCAATTTGGCCTGTTTGGAGGGGTGGTTCGATAGTAGAGGGAAATTAACTTGGAAAAAATAGTAGATTCTCCGGACCTCCACGTCCACGGGCCTCTGATCCTCTGGTCGGCGGCTGATCCTGAATTCCTGATGGTGACCAACTGGCCACGGCCCACGGCGTCGCAGCAACACATTCGGGCCTCTGCTGCACCAGATCGCGGAATTTGATTTGTTCAGATACCACAACTTGAACTCCACAAGTCCACAACGACAGTGATCGAGATGCAGAGCAGTGGTCAAGCACAGAGCACGCTAGTCGGCACTTGGATGGAGACCGTCAGCTGGAGGCGCACCTCACCATGCTGGTCATCCAGTAGACCAGTAGTACTGAGCTACTGAGAGTCTGAGACAGCGAAATTTTATCTCCTTTTAGTTTGACTGGCAGGTAAGTCAGAGGAGCACACCACAACAATAACATTACTTGTCGTATGCACATATTTTAGGCACGGCAGAAATGCACATGAATTCCAGGCAATGCAAGACAGGTAACCATTTTAGAGTTTACTGGACAGCACCGCACGGCCTGGATCTTGGATCTGATGACTTGGCAGCAGGCAGGGTGCATGCACGGCACAAAGCCCCTGCTTGAATCTTGATCCTTCTGCAAATGCCTGCTTACTTATATATCAATCACTAGCTACCTAGCTACTCACATGCATAAATTGCGTACTACTCCCTCCGTTCCAAATTGTAGTTCGTTTTAATTTTTTTTATACATGTATTTTGCTATGTATCTAGATAAATAATATGTCTAGATACATAATAAAATGCATGTACCAAAAAAATCAAAGTGAACTACAATTTAGAACAGAGGGAGTAAATACTAACAATGTAGTAGCCCTCTTGTTTGGATGCCCTATATTACACACTAGAGCTAATTTGAGTTAATTGAGTTAAAATTAGGTCTCCCGTTTAGATGCATAAAGCTAATTTGAGTTAAAATTAGCTAGCTAACGATTATCCCATGATATTCAAACATGCCCTATATTATACATTGGTTATGCATGATATGATCCCAATATTATTTTCCACCTTTATTCCAGTGCTCATGTATTCATGCATGTAGCAGCAGCCAGCAGCAGACATGCAGTGCAACTGATATGAACTGATGTAGACTACAGTAGCGCTGGTCCAATGATGCAGAACAACACGTGGTCGGTACGGAGGGGACTGGTGCTGGAGCTGTACTACGTACGTACTGCTGCTGATGTAGACTACAGTAGTAGATATCTCCTCACGCCAACTGGATCGTCGTTCATGCATGGCCCCTGCTTCTGTGGCGCGCCTTTTTCCCCACACCACCCCCATCAGAGTCAGAGGGTCAGGTGAGCATCGATCGGGCTTGGGCTGGCCGGTGCCTTTTGGGAGGCGTCAGTGCAGCTGCGTGCTTAGTGCTAAGGTTCATCAGGTAGCTGTTTTTTTTTTAAAGAAAAAAAAAACGGGCAGCTGGTCTTGATGAGGTACTAGCAACAGCAGGAACGTCTGCTGGCAGTCAAGCAAGCGTGCATTTTGTGTCAGTCTAGCTTGATACGGAGTACTCCTATATGTTCCCAGTAGTACTCTACTGCTGCTTTGTTCTCTAGGGGTCTTTTTTTTTTTCGAACAAGGAGGTCCCCATTTCCATTATCGATGTAACGGAAATATAACAGAATTTATGAGAGCGTTCAGAAAAGCAAAAGAGAGGTCCAGAAGATCGGACCAGCGAGAAACAAAACAGATCGACGAGAACCACCTAAGTTCGACCCAACACTGGCCCTTAACGTCAGAACGATACACATCAAGCGAAGATTACTGCTGACTTCCCTCATCTTGTCCACCATGGTTGAGTCCGGTATTTGGCTCTTCCTCTTCTTCAATCTCTTCAATGCGAGGAGCGGGCAGAATCTGCATCTTGTTGGGCGTCGCCGTCTTCGTCGTCAGGAACTTCACAGCAAGCCTGTATAGCGAGTCCACCCCTGCGATCAGAATCTCCTTGTCGTCTGTCTTCAAAATACCGGCCCATGTTTTAATGAGTGCACAAGCATGGCTTAGAATAGATGTATCTGTAGGAGTCTTAGATATACAAATGTTGGTAGCCAAACATACATGCGTTTGATTGGTACTAGATTAGTTATAGTTCTTCTCGGAAGATAATGCAGGCTGCCTAGATGCATGGAGATGCTGGTAGTAGAGGGGTAGCCAGAACTCAAGCTAGTGTGTGTGTGAGCAAGGCCAATGCATGTGTTGCAGGAATAGTAGGGCGGAAGAACAGTGCCATGTACTCCTACGACCAGTCAGACCATTGCGAAGAGATTCCGACACGTTCTCCACGTGCACTGATGCGTTCCCGTCTGCCCTGCCCCTGAGAACTCAACTATTTCTCCATGCCATCCGCATTACTTGTCAGCATATACTAGCTCCATTAACGCATGACAACGTGGTAGACGTTACTGATTATCATTGCTTACTCTTTTTTATTATTATACATACGGAGTATAATGTTACTATGTTAGACGTAGACACATATACATGCTCACTACATGTGAACATACGCACAACATTTAATCTACGCGTACCTCTATGAATATGTGTCTACAAGACTAGAGCCATCGGAGTATCAGACACCTTGCGGTAAATAATGAACACGACATCTAAATAATAGTGCCGTCAAATTAAAAATAAAAACGATAGGCTTATTCGGCTTGGCTCAAACCAAAAGCCAGGAACAACCATTCCGGTTCACGAACCCCATTCAAAATGGATAATGAATCCGGCCTGGAATATTTTCAGGTAGTCGTTCCCCTTCAACCGAACGTGCGGTAACTGAATAGGAACCTACTACGTTCGCATCATCATGAATTGCACCTTGTCGCCTTGTGACCGAAGACCAATAATGCAAATACTCACATCAATCGAAAGGCCATAGCCTTGTCCCAGAAACTGCCGCTGAAGTTTTTTTTCCCACTCACGCAAAAGATTTATGCGTATTTTTATTAAAAAGAAATATTTTAGTTTAACTAGAACGCTTTTACAAGTATGGCAATAAAGCGTAAAGAAACTCCCCTTAGGTTGTTTAATGCAGCGCCGGCGTTACCGGTCATGCCCGGGCGCGTGGTGCGCGGCGGCGCCTTCTACGTTCGTCGACGTCACAGCCGTCAGGGAAGAGTTCCCTAAGGCCTCGTCGTCCTCCGGCTTACCCCCAAAGAGGGCGTTGAACTTGTTGGTCGCAGTGGACTCAGTCAACGGTGATACCTCGCCGAGGCGCTTCAGAATCAGGTACTCACCGCGCTTGGACGCCGGTAGCCTCGACATGCTTTGGGCAGCGAGCCGCCAACTGCGCAGCTGCCTGCGCCACGGAGTAGTGGCCTCCTTCGGCGAAGGTCGGCGCAGGATGGCTTCGGGTCTTGGCTTCTTGACTTTGCCGCCAAAGGCCTTGAGGTGGCGCTGTGCTGAATCTGTGTTCGCCGGTGGCGGCGGGGTTTCTAGCACCGTCCGGTCGACAGGCAGAGGGGTCGAGGGCACCTCCTCTGGCTGGGCCGGCATCGTGTCCTGGAGGTCGTCGTCGGCCTCCGCGACTGGTGTGGCCTCCCTGGCATCCTTCTCTTCGACTGCCAAGTCGACCGGTGGCGTGGCTAGGGCGGCGCAGTCCTCCTCCGGGAGCTTGGTCGCCGCAAGATGGGTGACTTCCTGCTCCAGGGCCGGCCTTCCGGACCCGGCCAAGTGCACGCTGCCGAGTGGTGGTAGCGAACCTTCGAGAATCACGGCCCAGGCGACATCCTTCCAAGTGGCCGTCGGATCTGTCGAGTATGATCCAAGCCCCGAGGTGTCGACCGGAGGCTCGACCGGTGCTTCATCCCCTGGGCGAGCAGTCCGTGGCCACCAAACCTTCAAAGGTTGGGCGACGCAGCCCGCCTCTAGCTTCCTCTGCCTCCTGCGACGCCGGCGCCGGCGCGAGCTATGACCGTGGCCACGCCGGTGGGAGTGGTCGGCCTGGGCCGCGCCCAAGTCCGCCGCGGGTGAGCTACCGCCACCCACGACGTCATTGGCACGGCTGCCGCTGCCGCACCTTAGCCGAGCAGCGCTCCTGGCTTCATCATGGCCGCGCCTCGGCCTCTTGCAGTCCCGCACGAAGTGGCCGAAGCCGTGGCAGCGGAGGCATCGCCACGGGAGGTTGCTGGTGGTGACCCGGTGCCCCGCTGTGAGGCACTTGAAGTAGCGACCATCGGCATGTGGCAGAACCTTCTAAAGTATATGTCTCACACGCATGATTATTGTCTAAACAGACTCCAAATAACCATGAATATGTTCCATAAAACTTAAAAGATCTGTCGGGTAAATCCTAAATCATCCACAATTCTCCGAGCAGAATCAATCATTACAAAGAGACATTGTAGTATTACAACAGTTTTATACAAATAATATACATCAGAGTAAAAGAGCGGAAGGATTACAATAACATAAATTTACAAACCGTTTAGTTTCAACTTACAAATCATAAGTTGAATTATTATAAACCATAGTAGCAGTAGAATAACAATATAACTTATTACATCAACCTTGATTATATGCTCTGCCCAAGAGCGAGATATCCTATTCATCGTCACTTTCCTCGACGACTGTCATGCAGCAGGATGCGAAGCATTCCTGCCCATGAGGCTCACCTGCAACAAGGGTTCAACAAACTCTGAGTACAAAAGTACTCAACAAGACTGACCCGACGAAAAAGAGGGGTGAAGACTCAGGGAATGCAGGCTAGAGGGACAAGGTAAGGCTCGCAGGAGATAAGAAATTTTTACAGAAAAGCTTAAAAGAAAGAAAAGCGGTCTTGCTCAAGATCAAAATTACCAACCAACTTCCTTCTTAAACCTTAATCATTATTCAAGTTGTTACTACGATGATGAACACCGACCGAGTCTTCTTCTCCGAGAAGCAACGGCGATTCGAATCCATTTTCATATACCCAGCTGGGACCTAGGTCACTGATATACAGGAGACTCTAACTCCTAAGCATATCAGATGAACCGATATACCGAGATAACAACTGCGGCCATATATCACCACATGATACACGTGAGCACTTTGACCCAGTGTACCGATATACATGGGAACTTAAACCCATAATATAACACACTATGACATATGTGGGGACTCTGGCCCACTATAAGTCACTCCATGACATATGTGGGGACTCTGGCCCACTGTATGACACTTTATGCATGTGAATTTCTAGTTTTTCGATATCACCAGTTCACCATCGACACTGGACCTAGGGCATCAACAGATGGAAACACTACAGAGGGACTCCTTTCCCATTGCAAGTTAGCCGTCCGGACTAGATTTATTAACTATCATCATGATTTCAGCAGATAAAGCCAAACTCATCTTTTTCATTCTTTTACTTTTGAACAGTTAATTAATTAAGCAGGGCTAAGCATTACTACGCATCTTCTAGAACAGGTAACAAGGAATATGGAAGTAAGACAGGTAATGCATTTGGTGGGTTTTCACTCAACTCCTATTACTTAATGCAACATATCATAACTGAAGTGATAAAACTTTTATAAAATAGAATAGGGTTTGAATGCATCCAGGGCTTGTCTTGATAGTCGGGGTAGATGGTCTTGAGTTTCGGATCAACTCCCAACTCTTGAGTCTGCTCTTCCTTGGGATCTGGTGTGATAACGTTAAACTCTCCGTTAACGGAAACTATACGATACAATGATATGCTTCAACATGATGGAATGGTAAACATGATGCTCGATGGATACATGATCAGATTAATGGCTTGAGTACAACTTTCCCTCACGATAAAGTTGCAAGCCAACCAAAACATACTTACTATTCATTAGGGTTAACTACATTATTTAACAAAGTTATTAAACACATGAAATAACGTTAATTAAGCCTTAATGACATGATCCAGGTAAGCGTAAATAATTAATTAAAGTGCCAAAGGTCATTAGGGTTAATGACCCAAGGTCATCAATCAATCCCAAAGTCAAACAATTCCTATAATTATTAAACTTAATTAAAGGGGTTAATTAATTAATTAAAAACATTTAGATATAGGCATAAAAATTAAAGTTGTCTAATTGAACTCAAATTTTTATTTTAAAAATATCTTGGTCTAATTAGATGGAAAAACAAATTTCAGAATTAAAAGTCAATTATTTTATTTATTAAAAATCATTGAAGGTCCATTTTTCAATTAAAAGAGATAATTTTAACTTATGCAAAAAGTAATCAAATTTGGAATTTCATATTTTTCCTAGGTAGATGACATCATAAAGAACACACACAAAAATTTTTAAAATTTTTGGAGCTATACATGAATTATTATGAATTTCTAAAGAAAACAACATTTAAAATATTTTCTAAAAAAAGAAAAGAAAATCCTTTTTCTCTCCCCGCGTTGACCCGACGGCGACGGCGCTTGACCGGCGGCTATCTCGCCGGTGGCGAGGTCTCCGGCGTCGGGGCTTGGTCCTACAGGCTCATCTCGGCACGGCGAGCAACTTGGGCTGGCTAAAGAAGTGGCGGGGCGATGGCGGCGCACTGGCCGGCGGCCATGGCGGCCCGGCGGCGCGGCGGCCCGATGGGAGAGCTCACTAGAGATTCTTCGGCGGCGGCGAGCGCATGAGCATGTGCAGGACATCGATGCGAAGACGTTGGGCCAGAAAATGAAACTATCCCTGGCTTCTAACTCAGACGGCTACGCGCGCGGCGGTGCTGGCAAGGTCGCGCCGACGGCGAGCCACGGTGACCGTCGTCTACGGTGCAGTATAGAAGAAATTGAAGGCACCAACAGATATAGGAGCTCACCATGGGCACGGTGCGCATGTTGATGAAGGCTAGGAGTGGCTGAGGCGAGCTGTGGACGGCGGCGCTGATGGCGGCGGTGGCGCTCCGGTGGCAAGAACGAAGTCATGGCGTGTCCTGTCCACCAAAGAGCGGACCAAGGTGCACATAAGGAGCAGGATAGCACGGAAAGCATGATGAGAGGGTTAAAGGAAATATGTTTTCCACCTTGGCGGCAGTGGACGGCGAGGAAGCTCGCGGCGGCTCGAGTGCCGGTCGTGAGGAAGACGACGGCGCGCGGGCGACTCGGGCGGGGAGAGCGAGCACGGGCTAGCTCAAACTGGGCACAAGGACGATGCGGAGCTTCTGGCAAGAGCAATTGAGCAACGGTGGAGCAACGGCGGTGAATTGGAGCGGCGGAGCAAGGTCGTCGACGGCGGCGGCAGGGGGAAAAGAAGAAGAAAAGAGGCGGCGGCAGACCTATTTATAGGGCAGGGGCGAGGTATGGACGGGCGACACGACGACGATGAAGCTTCGCACGTCCAGGAGCTCGCTGGCAGCCGTGGCATGTGTGGCGGTGGATGGCGGCGCGGCTTGAGAAGCCGGCGATGGCGGCCGACGATAGGTCTCGGTGCTGTTCAAGCAAATTACAGAAATACCACTCATTTAAAATTACAAATTACTCCAAAATTTATATAAGAACTTGAAAATCTCCAAAAATATCATTTGCATAACTTTTCAAGAGCTACACTTTTCATTTAACCGGTATCCTCAAATTCTATTTGAATTTTGAAATATGAATTCAAATTCAAAAGGGGAATAAAACCCTAGAAATAAACATTTAAAATTACTTTTGATTTTTCAATAAAATTTGAAAATCTTCAAAACTATAAAATGTTTAACTTTTCAAACCAAACCTTTTTCATATACAAAGTTTTCCCAAATTATGCATAATTTTTGAATTATGGTTTTAAAATCAAAAGAGGACAAATGTTGGAAAACTGTATTTTCAAATTCATTTGAAATTATTTTTGGAAACTTGAAAAACTTTGAATACTAACTTTGTAGCTGTTGACAAGATATACAAACTATATTTTTAGAGTATCTCCAAATTATTTTTAGATTTTGAATTATAGAAAAGGGGATAAATCTAGATTTTGAAATAAAGGGTTTTTGAAACCGAATTCAAACTCGATTTGGTTTCTAATTTAATTGGTTGGTTATTAGTGATCACAAACATCATCCAAGGATATTTTTAGGTCAATGACCTAATAGTACCCTTGGTTGACCAAGTTGACTTTCAAAAATCATTTTTATAGCATTTCAATTTGAATTTAAATTTAAATTGCAAGATTTGGGAATAAGCTTTGAAATTCAAATTCAACTTCAAATATGAAAATCATTTGTAGGGTTGGACTTAGATTTATATACTATGCTTGACACTAGTGTAAACACGGTTTACACCTCAAGTACATAGAATATAAACTAAGTATTTTAGATGATATTCGAAAGTAGGGTTTTATTACTTCATGTAACAACACATTTCAGAAACACAATCAACCTATGAAATGTAAAATTGTTTTAGTTAATATACATCAAGGTTGACCTAATCATGAATGCTTTGCAGTGCATATGATGACATGGCAGGTTTTAGTTAATATAACACCAGAGGTGTTGCACGGCATAAGCCGAAAACTGCCGTGGTCCGAAGCACTGCCCCCCGGCGCTCGCCCCGTGGCGCTGCCGCGAACGCGACGGGTTGATGAAGCTCAGTAGAAGCGGCCAGTTCGCTCTCGGGTCCTCACAATGCAGTAACTGTCTCTGAATTGTGAAGCCTGAACTATTCGATCTCTTCTTTGCCTCCACCAAGGGACACCGTTTCGATCTTCTTTTCAATTCTCACGGGCGCGCGCGATCGCAGTCATGTGGTGCGGTTACTACCGATGATCATTGCTTATTTTTTTAAATTATATATGTAGTGTTACATGCTAATTATATACATGTCCACTGTATACTCTTTTTTATATAACATTATATATATCAGGTCAACTGGAGCATTTACTCTTTTTGTTATTATATATAACGTGACATGTAGACACTTATATGCTACATGCTAAATTACATATGAACATACGCGCGTTGGCATCATCATCAATTGCAGCTTGTCGTCTTGTGACCAAGACCAATAATGCAAGTGGTAATCACATCCCAATCGAAAGGCCAAAGCCTTGTCCCGGAAAGTGCCGCTGACCGAAGTTGAGGCAGCCACAGCCGGCCAGTTCGCTCTCGATCGGGTCCTCACAATGAAGTAACCGTCTCTGAAATCTCAAGCGTGTGAACTATTCGACGATCTCTTGTTGCCTCCACCACGGGACACCGTTTCGATCTCGTACGGTTTCAATTCTCACGGGCGCGCGCGCGCGCGCACTGCACTCCATCGAAGTCGCAGTCATGTGTGGCGCGGTTACTACGCCGCTGCAACTGCATTGCACGCTAGCACCCAGTCGTCCGTCCACTCCCCTGCCCCTGCATGCTGTGAATCAGACACTTTTACCCCGCCGTCGACTCGACGCTCTTTAGTCTGTACTCTTCACTAGTCACGGGTGAGGTGGGTACCCAATGAAAAAAGCTATGTACAGCGTGAGAGCGAAAGCACACCAGAGAGGCGGAGGGCTTTGCAGTTTCCGAGCACTGTGGCTACCTGTCCTATGCTCGCCCCCGGCGATCACCGTTCCGTGTATGGTCGCCTGTAGAGTGAGTCACCCATACCCATCCCGTCGTCCAGCTGCCATGGCAGCAGCTAGTAGTAAATAAAGTTACCTCACTGTCACCGTCGTCGCCGATCGCCCGGCGACGAGGCGAGAGTAATTTCAGTCGCGCGCTCTTGGTGGTGGTGTGGTGTCTGGTGTCTCCTCTCGCTTGTTTTGTTGCCGCGAAATGGTGACGGCGGCCAGAAACGCCTACGATTCCGGTCTGTCTGTGGCTGCTGGCTGGCGTGCGAGGGTGGCCAGCCCGTGCCTGTCCAGTTCCTTTAGTTTTACTGCCAAGGCGCAGCGGCGGTAACACAGGCGAGGGAGATGTGTGTGTGTGTGTGTTTTTAAACCGCCCTGCTGACCGCCGGGGGTTGGCAGTGCACGCGCGCCGCTGCGGTTGCTCGTCGTACGTGGCCCCCGAGACATTACAAAACCCACCTACAAAACGCTCGCCGCGTCGTGTCTCCCCGAGAGGCAGGCGTTTCAGTTTCAGTTCCCGAGGCCGCTCGCTCCCTCGCTCGCTCGCTCTACTGCGAGTGCCGCGCATGCCTCTGCTTTGCGCGATGGGCAGGCGGAGGGAGAATGAGGTGGTGGAGGAGGAGGAGCGGCAGCGCGCGGCGGCGGCGTCGTCGTCGGCGGTGCCGAGGCGCGGGCGCTGGTCCGACGGGGTGGAGATGCCAGTCGTGCGCGGCGGCGGCGATCGCGGACTGCGTCGCGCTGGGGTGCTGCCCGTGCGCGGTCGTCACGCTGGTGGCGCTGGCGCTCGTCAGGGCGACGATCGCCGTGGGCCGCCGACTCCGGAGGCGGAAGCGGTCGCTGCAGCTGCTGCGCAGGAAGCGGGTGCGCAACGTCGTGGCCACGGCCAAGGGCACGGCGCGCGACGACAAGGGCGCCAAGGCGGCGGGGCGGCAGCCGCGGAGCTGGTGCAGCAGCCGCAGGCCGACGACAACACCACCGTCAGTGCGGCAGCCGCGGAGCCGGTGCAGCAGCAGCAGGCCGAGGTGGCGGAGGAGCCGGCGTGGCTGGACGAGATGTACCGGGCCGGCCACTGGGGCTTCGGCCGCGTCTCCTTCTCGGGGTCGATGTCGATCGGCGGCGGGGAAAACCCCAACCCCGTGACCGGCCGGTGTGCGGGGAGCTAGCTAGCCCGCTACCCGCCAGGCGCACGAGTGGTGTGCCGTGCCGGCGGCGATCGCGGGGGGAGCAGATGGAGCAGGAGCAGGAGCAGGGTGCACGTCCTGGATCGTCTCGTCCGACGCGCCCAATGCAACGTGCGGCGCTGTAAGCTGCATGATTGATCGGTGCGCCGGCCGGTCCCGAACTCCCTCCCGGGCGACGGGACGCGCGACGCGACGTGCCGACGTGGCTGATTGGTTTCGATGGCCCTCATCGTCTCTAGGTGTAGATCTCGTGCCGGACCACACGGCAACGTTTGGCGCCTAGCTAGATTTGGGCCCGGCCCTCTAGGTGTACATGTAGGTGCGCGCGGGCCTCTCGGCCCGTGTGTGTGTGGCCGGTGTGGGTGGGAGAGTAGCGTACATGTAGGTTCGGAACTGGGCGTGCAGGCCTTTCTAACTCGCACCGGTTGCACGGACCACGATGTGAAAAGTGGCCTTTGTGTTCGTGCGGTTGGGGCAAAAATTGCTTCTGTCGAGAATTTGTCCTCTCTTCTGGTATCAGTGATAATCTCGAAATTATTGCCGCTACAAATGTATGTTTTTTCGAATCCTAGTATTGCTTATACATCTCTAATTATCTAAAATATGAGTACTAGTACATGGGAGAAGAATAAAAAAAACTACTCCAGTCTATCCAATTTCGAGATGATATGAAACGCAGGAGATTTTATTTTTGGCAAAAGGAAACAATAACAGATGAACATCGGGCCGAGCAGGGGGGAGAGATGGACCATAATTTGGGACCATTAAGATGAGGGAAGCCGGCCATCTAGCCGTCTAGGTCAACCAAATAGCCCCTCTGTTCCACTGCTTCCATTCATGCAAAAGCCTTAGGGAACAAGACTAGTGCTACAAAGTAGTTGATTAATGCACCAACACACGTGCAAGCAAATAAAGAGGATGCAATGCCACCGTTGCAAGTGCAACTGTAATAGTTTTTATGGCTAATAAGTTGACGGATGCTATTTTATTGTGAGAGAAAAACATTACGCCATAGCTAATAAGCAAGACTGATAAGTTCAAACAAATAGGCCGATTCTTTTGCCGGTTTCGTCAAAGACACGAGATACATTTATACAACTCTGACATCATAAGCATAGAAGCATTTCTATCAAAGCTTGTTCAGCTGCATTCATATTTGCATCAATCCTTATGTATTGAGGTGGATTGAGATAAAAAAAGAAATCAACATTTTCCTTGAACACAAACAGTTAAATTTTGTTTTAAATCCCTTCGATACATGTTGATTGA
Source organism: Bothriochloa decipiens (assembly GCA_023333625.1). Classification (NCBI taxonomy): domain Eukaryota; kingdom Viridiplantae; phylum Streptophyta; class Magnoliopsida; order Poales; family Poaceae; genus Bothriochloa; species Bothriochloa decipiens. Next base: position 45,428,230 of record CM041639.1, read on the forward strand.
AGTTGATACAAATTGCAGCCAAACATACCAGGAACGTACTAAGAAGTTAAGTTTTTTTTTTCGCAAATATGCACGTGTGTGTATCTTCGTATTAGAACAGAGAACTTAAGTTACAAAGCAAAGCAGTCTTGCTAGGAGTAACCTTTTTTAAGGGAACTGCTAGGAGTAACTTGAACTCGGCCACCTCTTCTTCCCCAGCACCGAACACTCCCAGTGGGCAGTGCCACTGTGCCAGTGGTAGGTGAACGATTAGGTGTACAAAGAGGCCTACGAAGAACAGACGAACAGTCCAAAAGATTAGAAAAGGCACATGACATGATGAGTCGCATTCGCATCCATTCAGACTGTGGCCTGCTGCACTCCACTCCACTCCACTCCACTTGGGATCGGCGGCATTCCCTTGCTGCTCTCCAGCTTGCCTGCGCATGGCTGCATTCCAGCTGTCCCAATCCATCGCCGTCGCCGGCCTCCGCCACATGTCATCGCCACTCGCCAGGCCTCGCCCGCTCACCCACCGGCCGATTCGAAACGCCCAGACGCGCGCGAGCCCATGGCCTGGCCCGAGCGCGCGCGCGCCTGCCGTTTGGCCGTTTGCCCCCTTCGCCCCCACCCCCCCTCCCGCCCGACCTTTAATTTATTTCTGCGCGCCACAGCAAGCTCGCGGCGCACGAGTGCACGACGAGCTCCAGCCTCCACCCTCCACCGGACCACGAAGGCCCAGCCAGCTGGCCGCCATGCCCGACACCGAAAGCGACCGCCACCGCGGCGACGCTGCCGTCGCCCGCCTGGATCTCGTGGCACCTCTCGCTCCCGCTGCACCGGCCGCCACCACCAGCAGCACCTGTGCCACTAGCACTGCCACCGTCTGTGAGGAGGATGAGGAGGACGGGTTCACCTTCGCCGCCGTCGATGTCGTCGTCGCCGCGGCCATCCCGCCTCTACAGGACGCCGATGACAACGCCTTATTCCCAGATGCCCGGATCGGGGGCAGCCCCGTGTACCCCGTCTTCGGCCGCCCACGGCGGTCGCTGTCGCTGCCGAAGCAGCAGCGGCAGGAACAGGAAATCGAGGAGAAGGAGGACTCCACCGCCGCCGGCACGGTGGCCACCGCGGGCGCGTGTCGCTCGAGCGGCTCCTCCTGGAGGAGCAGTGGTCCGACTGCGCACCGTCGGCGTCGGGGCAGCAACAACAGGCCGCGGACGCCGCCGACGCCGACGCCGAGGCGGAGACGTACTGCCTGTGGTCCCCCGCGCGCTGCCGGAACAGCGGATCCACCGGTTCGTCGGTCCTCCTCCGGTGGCGGCGGCGGCGGCAAATCGTCGACGGGCGGAGCCACAGCGACGGCAAGGACAGGTTCGAGTTCACGGGCTCGAGCTCTGACCGCGTCGGCGCCGGCGAAGAGCAGGGCTGGATGAACCGCGGGAGCCCCGCCAGGGGTGGCGGCGAGTCGACCACGACGACGACGTTCATGCGGTGCAAGCAGGATCTTGTCGAGCTGGTTGCAAGCTTCGTCACGTGCCGGCGGAGCTGCTACCTGTTCTGAAACACAACTTCGATGTTGCTTTACAGTCTTTGTTATTAGCTGTAACTAGTTTACCTTTACGTTGTTTATAATTCGTGCTGGGTACAGATTTGATATGATGTAGTTGTACACATGTAATTGACTTGAGTTTTCAAGTAACTCCTTCCATTCGAAACCGCACAATTTCTAGCGAAAATGTAGAAGAAATGTAGAGAAAAGCCAAAGAAGGTGAACCCGTCCAAAAGGGACCCTTGAATGTAGCGAAAATTGTGCGGTTTTTCTCCTACAACAACTGATCAAAAGGGACCCTTGAAAGGATCAAGATGCCCAAGAGGGGGGGTGAATTGGGCTAATTCTAAAATTTCTTGCGGAATTAAAACCTATTAGCCCATTTCACCCTATGTGCCTATGTGTGTTTCTAAGGATTCTACCGAGAAAAGTTTTGCACCCTAGTTCCAAACCTAATCTAGCATGGCAATTCTAAGAATGTAAATTGCGGAAATGTAAATGCTAGAAAGTAAATGCGGAAAGTAAAGGGGCAAGGAACACGGCGATGTTTTCCCGAGGTATCGGAGAGTCGCCACTCTCCACTAGTCCTCGTTGGAGCACCCGCGCAAAGGTATAGCTCCCCCTTGATCCGCGCAAGGACCAAGTGCTCTCTCCGGGCTGATTCTTCGACACTCCGTCGCGGTGAATCGCCGAAACCGCTCACAACTCGAGTTGGGCCATCCACAAGCTCCGCCGGATGATCACCAAACTTCCAACCACCACCAAGCCGTCTAGGTGATGGCGATCACCAAGAGTAAAAAGCACAAGCTCTCACTTGACCTCGCAAAGCCTAATGAGACGATGGATGCACACTTGCTACTCTTGATTCACTAATGAGTGCTAATCAATGGATTCTCAAATCACTAGCACCTCACTAGGGCTCTTGCTCTCTTTGGACACTAAAGAGGTTGTTCAGCTGAAAATAATGGGCAAGACACCTGGTATGGAGGGGTAGGAGATGTATTTATAGCCCCACGGGCCAAAACCAACCGTTACCTTCCAAACCACGATTTTCCGGGTCACCGGACGCGTCCGGTCCCCAGCACCGGACGCGTCCGGTCTGTTCAATCTTTCAAATACCCGAACCAACTCAGCTAGCCGTTACGTACCCACCGAACGCGTCCGGTGAGTTACACCGGACGCGTCCGGTGTTTCAGTCTGAAAACATAGCTTCTGGACAGCGTCTGGTGTAGCACCGGACGCGTCCGGGCCGGCGTCCGGTCCGTTATCACTTTCGGCGTTGCACCAGTCGCGTCTGGTGCTTACCACCGGACTCACTGTCCCAGCGTCCGGTGCGTTCAAACACTCTGCTGCACACGCAAATGAATAGACCGGACGCGTCCGGTCCTATTCGGTCCAGCGTCCGGTGCAGCTAAAACAACCATTCCACTTCGAATTCGACGATCTTTGTGAACGGCTTTAACTCCAACGTACCTTAGGGCCTTCTTGTAGTTACCTAGTGCTAAGTTTCACAAGTGTGCATCACACCTAAACTATTAGACTTATCTAGGTCAAGCTACCCGTTTGCACCCCCCTTAATAGTACGGCCAAAGGAAAAACAAAGTCCTAACGACTAATCCGACGTCACCCAACATCATGGACGATCGGAACTAACCATTCTTGACCTTGTCGTCCATCCTTTGAAAACCGAAACGATTTCCATCGTCAAGGGAGCATGAAACCCGTATTGCCCACGGTATCCATCACCATAACCTAACTTACCAATGTTTCTGCAAAACACACGTTAGTTATGGTAAATATTGTCATCAATCATCGAAACCACATTAAGAGGCCTAGATGCTTTCAATCTCCCCCTTTTTGGTGATTGATGACAACCTCTTGAGTATGGAGATTTTTAGTGAGGTTTTCAACTATGCTTGGTTCACATGAGCCTTTGAGAATAAGAACAAAGGATTAGAGTGACTCATGTGACACCAAGCCAACAGTGTACTCATATTGTCTGCATGAAGAGTTAGTACAACATATATATCGCTAGGTCATATGGAATCGGAGTACAAACGCGAAAGCAACAGCACATATGAGTCAAGCACAACGAGTGACATATATAAATATCATGAGAAAGTCATAACCATGTCACATATATCATAAACAAATGCATAAGCAAATATGATGCAGATGGGAGTATCACACAAACAACCAGAAACATAAAGAGTGCAAGGATACATAATTATATCACTAACTCCCCCTGAAACTCGACATACTCTCTCTCTCCCCCTTTGGCATCAAGGACCAAAAACTAAAGATCTGAGGAAGGAGGAGGAGAAGACGTGCCAGTCGTCGGAGGTCGAGGTGTCACAACGTACTGATCGGGATCATCGGAACTCGACGCGGGACTCAGCTGACCTGTAGCACCTTGACCCTCTGACGGTGTAGCTCTGGGTCGGTGCTGCGGCCTCGGGGGAAGGGTCAGCAGCTGTCTGAGAAGAAGGCTCTGGAATGCCTGGAAGCTGTTGTACTGAAGGCACTGGGGGAGCCTCTGAGGAAGCTATCGACGAAGGTACCGTCTCAGTGGTACCTGCCTCTGTCACTGGCACTGGCTGGGTCGGGAGCTGAGGAACAGATACTGTAGAAGTCGACGGGCCCAGAGAAGTGAACGTCGGTGAAGGGTGGCCCGTGATCTCACTGAAGGTAGCTTGTAGAGTATCTGACCCTGTAGCTGGAGTGAAAAGTTGTCCAGACCCTATCGGTGAAAAGCCCTGGTGCAGGGGTGAGAGCTGGAACTGCTGTGGCACCTGTATAGCTGGAGAAGAAGGTCCGGGTGCCTGAGACTGTGGTGGCAGCTGTAAAGTCTGAGCCTGTGGCAGCTGAGCTCCAGTGTGCTGAAACAGATGGGCTATCAAACCAAACATCTGCTGCTGAGAGAGTATCGTCTGTCTCTGGGTCTCAGCCTACTACCTCTGGAAGTCAAGCTGCTCCCTCTGAATCCGCAGCTGCTCCTACTGGAAGGCATCCTGTCGGCCATGAATCTCTGCGATAGTTGCATTCTGTTGGGCCATGACTGCCTCAAACCGCTGATCAGCACGCTCCTGGTGTGCAGTCAGACGCTCAAGTAGTGAAGCTACAGCTGACCCAGATCCACTGGCCTCTGTGTCGTGACTGCGGGGGACGTACTCAGGAATCGTGAAGTCCTCGTCATCCGAGTCATCAGAGTCAAACTCGACCCCCGCTGCCTCCTGTGCTGCCATCTGTGCCTCCTCTGCAGCTCCAACCTCTGCAATCGTAGCATCCTGCTCTGCGGCTGTCTCTGGCACTGGTGGCCTGTGGCTTTGCCGGATAGGTGGCACTGCAGTGGCTGACCTGAGGAGCTGGGTAGCGTCGTACCTCGGGAAAGCACTGGTGGAGGTCTGGTACGTTTCAACTGCTGCAGGAGGAGTGGGCCTGATGTCGTGGTAGACCAAGAAGGTAAGCCAGTGTGCATAGTGCATGTTCCTCTTGGTCTTGAAACCCTCATAGATCACATCCTCGATCTCACAGAGTATAAAGTCCCAGAGATCAAAAGGGATCTTCCGAATAAGATGAGACAGAACCCACTGCTGAAGACGTGTGAGTGACTCTCTCTGTCCCTCTCTGGGTAAAACAGTCCTCCTGACTATCGACTCAAGGACCCGAGCTGTAGGGGTGAGGTCCTTGGTCATCCTGCTGGATCCCTCACCAAAGTCTCCCTAAAGATATCTCGGACATCTACGGCTGAGGGGAGTACACCGGCGTGTTGTCGACGAGGAGGGTCCAGATCAGGAAAGCAGATCTGGTGCAGGCAGACAGGCTGGTACTCTAGCTTGAGAATCCGACGGGCCTCTGCACTACTGAGCTCTCGCCTCTCACCCAAGTAACTGAAGTGAATAGCTGTATGATCTGGTGCAATCCATACCGTGGCATAGAACTCTCTGACCCACTCTGGTACGTAGTGGCCAGTCCTGCCAATGAGGTCAAGAAGCCCGGGCTGCGCTGAGAGGTACTCAAGAAACTGATCGCCGACAACCCTGGCAAAGTCCTGAACTAAAATCTCTCTCATGGCAGTGAAGGGTGCACGAGTGTCGACGTAGGCCCTATAGAAGTCCTCGTGCAGGGCAGTGTGGAAGTACTCGACTCCATGCTGCCTCTCCCTGGGGAACCACTCGCTCAGAGGGACACATCGTAGGCTTTTGATCTTCCTGGTGCCCTGATGTGTAAGGTCCAGATGCCTGACTGCAGGGACTCTAACTGCACGCCCCCCACGTCCCTGAGGGGAAACTGAGGGGACTGACTCCTGTCGCTGATGAGGTGTACCTGAAGCAGATCGATCATACTGCCAGCGACGACGAGTAGGGTATCGTCTCAGAACCGACTCCTCTGGCTGCTCTGGCTGTGACTGTGGAGAAACTGATGGTTCCTGAATCACAACTCCTCCACGCCTGCCACCCAGGCGAGCTCTGTCAGCTGCATCTGCCACTGCCTCTGCTGTCTGTGCTTCACTCTCTTCTCTGGTCCTCTTCTTCTTCTTGGTGGCAAGCATCTTTGACTTTCCTTTTACCGTCGTAGGGATGCGAGAAGGACGAGGAGGACTGTCGTCTCCACCATCACCACTGGGACTGACCCTTTTGCAACGAGCCATGTTGAGAGGACGAGCACGACCTTGATGAAAAGGGTAAACGACCGCGGCGGAGGCAAAGCGGCACTGGGGCAAACCACTTTGGACCGAAGAACGGCGCAAGGACGAAGCAACACAAGGGACTCGCGGCGCGACCAGAGGAAGCGTTGCAGCGCGGACCAAAGGCACGCAACGACGTAGCGGCACTGCAAGCTAGGGTACCGTGGCTCGGGTATGGTGGAGCGACGAGGCTCTGGGGGACGACGCAGTGCCAGGCGAGCAAGGCGAGGTGCGCGGGCGAACGGCGACGGCGTGGTGCGCGGGCTCGCGGTGAGGGCGCGGAGGTGCGGTGCGGGGACGACGGCGCGGCGGTGCGGTGAAGGGCGCGCGGCGGCGGAGCGGCGGCGCGGGACGAGGCGCGCGGTGGTGCGGTGAGGACGCGGCGAGCGCGAGCGCGGACGGGCGACGCAGCGGCACGGCGACGGTGCGGCGGTGGGCGCGCGGCGACGGCGGGCGCGGACGGGCGCGGTGTGTCGAATGCGGGCGCGGTGTGTCGAATGCGGGCGCAGTGCGGTGGAAACCCTAGCGAAGGGGCCCACTTGTCGGGTTTAAAACGCCCGTCAATCGAGCACCGGACGCGTCCGGTCCTATGCACCGGACGCTGGTCTGGGCACCGGACGCGGTCCAGAGAGCCCCGAAAAGACTCGATAGCACCGAACGCGTCGGGTCTGAGGCACCGGACGCAGGGTCCCGGTGTCCGGTGTGTTGAAAAAGTTTACAACTACTGCTCGACCACACCGGACGTGTCCTGTCGTTCGGCACCGGACGCGGCCGGGTTACTGTGCAGCGTCCGGTCTTTAGATTTTAGAAAATGCTGGCCGCTGAACTGACCGGACGCCGGTGGCAGCGTCCGGTGCGTTGGGTTTCAACGTCCGGTGCTCAAATTTTGCGAATTTTGAGCCTCAAACTTCGCGACGCTTTCTCCCAACTTTGTTCCAACTCAAATAAGATTCAAATAAACACTAGTTGGAACAAGTATGAGAACCTCACTCGAAATCCTCAATTATTTTATTTATTTTGCCATAGGCTTAACATATACTTAGGTTTTTATGAAAATAGGCAATAAGATCGAGCGAGGAACCAAACGACAAATAACAATCATGCATATGTAATGTGATAAGAATTTGAATCTAGTTGACTTGTCAAGTTTGAATCAAGGGTAAGCTTCTTCACACCTCTAAAGAGGGTTATCTTAACCATGTTAGACAAGTCCTATGTGCATTACAAGAATGTAAATATGACATATAATACATATGCAATGCAACTGACAACACATCATCATTTTCTTATGAAATTGCTTGAATCAAGCACATTAAGCTCATTCCTCAACCTACAAAATGTGGATTCATCAAGAGGTTTTGTAAAGATATCCGCTAATTGATCTTCGGTTCTCACACCTACTAGAGATATATCCTTTTTAGAGACATGATCTCTAAGAAAGTGGTGGTGGATATCTATGTGCTTAGTACGAGAGTGTTGAACCGGATTGTTAGCAATTTTAATGGCACTTTCATTGTTGCACAATAGTGTTACTTGACCGAGGTTGACTCCATAGTCAAGGAGGGTTTGCTTCATATATAAAATTTGTGCACAACAAGCCCCCGCGGCAATATATTCTGCCTCGGCGGTGGACAAAGCAACACTATTTTGCTTCTTAGATGACCAAGAGACAAGTGACCTCCCAAGCAAATGGCACCCTCCGGATGTGCTTTTTCTATCAATTTTGCAACCGGCATAATCCGAATCGGAATAGCCAACAAGTTGGAATCTTGCTCCTTTGGGATACCATAGGCCAATGCTTGGGGTTAGCTTGAGATACCTAAGGATTCTTTTTATGGCACTTAAATGAGCTTCCTTAGGATTGGCTTGAAAGCGAGCACACATACATACACTAAACATGATGTCAGGCCTAGATGCGGTAAGGTACAATAAACTACCGATCATAGAACGGTAAAGAGTTTGATCAACCGAGTTACCTCCCTCATCAAGATCGAGATGCCCATTTGATGCCATGGGTGTGTTGATTGGCTTGCAATCCTTCATATCAAACCTCTTTAGAAGGTCCTTGGTGTATTTCTCTTGAGATATGAAGGTTCCTTCTCTCAATTGCTTGATTTGAAACCCAAGGAAGAAGGTGAGCTCACCAATCATAGACGTCTCGAACTCTTTTGACATCATGTCACCAAATCTCTTGCATTCTTCTTCATTTGTTGAGCCAAAGATGATGTCATCAACGTACACTTGACAAATGAAGATTTCTCAATTATGCTTTTTGGTGAATAGTGTAGTATCTACTTTCCCAATTGTGAAGCCCTTCTCAATAAGAAAGTCCCGAAGGCGCTCATACCAAGCTCTTGGAGCTTGCTTAAGTCCATATAACGCCTTCGATAACCTATAAACATGATTAGGATATCTAGGGTCCTCAAAACCGGGAGGTTGATCAACATAGACACGCTCATTAATGAAGCCATTTAAAAAAGCACTTTTCACATCTATTTGAAATAGTTTCATATCATGATGTGATGCATATGAAAGGAGGATACGAATGGCTTCAAGTCTTGCAACCGGTGCAAAGGTCTCTCCAAAATCCAAGCCTTCAACTTGAGAGAACCCCTTTGCCACGTGCCTTGCCTTGTTTCTCACAATGGTGCCGTGGTCATCTTGCTTGTTGCGGAACACCCACTTGGTTCCAATGATTCTTGCATCTTTGGGACGCTCTTCAAGTGTCCATACTTGATTACGGGTGAAGTTGTTCAATTCTTCATGCATGGCATTTACCCAATCCGGATCCTTGAGAGCTTCATCTACATTTTGAGGCTCAATGCAAGAAACAAAAGAGTGATGTTCAACAAAGTTAGTCATATTTTGAGATCTAGTTGAAACACCCCTTTTTGGATCCCCTATGATGAGTTCTTGAGGATGGGCTTGAAGTTGTGGAGCTCTTCTTTCAACCACTTGAGGAGAAGGTTCAGGAGCATCAACATCTTGAGCTTGTGCCTCTCTTTGTTCATGAGAGACATAAGTATCTTCATTTTCAACTCTCCCATATTTATCTTCAACTTGAGGCACACTTGATGAGGAAGAAGGCTTGTCAATGACTTGCACTTCAACATCATCTTCTTTTGGCTTGATGTCTCCCACCGGCATGTTCTTCATGGCCTCCCTCAATGGTTCATCACCTATATCATCAAGATTCTCAATTGCTCCTTGGGAGCCGTTAGATTCATCAAACTCCACATCATATGTTTCTTCTACCAAGCCGGTGGCATGGTTGAATACACGATATGCTTTGGATTTTGATGAGTAGCCAACAAGAAATCCAATATCACAACGTCTTTGAAACTTCCCTAGGTGTTGCCTCTTCTTGTAGATGTAGCATTTGCAACCAAACACCCAGAAGTATGAGACGTCCGGCTTCTTCCCATTTAGCAACTCATAGGGGGTCTTGCAAAGGAACTTGTGAAGATAAAACCGGTTGGATGCATAGCATGCAGTGTTGATTGCTTCGGCCCATAAGTTCTCCGGTGTATTGTACTCATCAAGCATGGTTCTTGCAAGTGTGATGAGTGTCCGATTCTTCCTCTCTACTATGCCATTTTGTTGAGGTGTGTAGGTGGAAGATACTTCATGCTTGATCCCAATTTCATCACAATAGGCTTCAATGTGTGTGTTGTCAAATTTCTTCCCATTGTCACTTCTTATCTTCTTGATCTTGACATCAAATTCATTTTGAGCTCTCGTTGCAAACTTCCTAAAGCAACTTGCCACTTTGGTTTTGTCATGAAGAAAGAATGTCCAAGTGTACCTTGAATAATCATCAACAATCACTAGACAATATAGATTTCCTTCAAGACTCTTGTATGTGGTTGGTCCAAACAAATTCATATGCAAAAGTTCTAGCACTCTTGATGTTGACAAGAAAGCTTTGGTTGGATGAGTGTTTGCAACTTGCTTGCAGGCTTGACATGCACTACAAGGTTTGTCCTTTTCAAATTTCACATCTTTCAAGCCTCTCACTAAATCTTTCTTCAAGAGCTTCTTAAGTGTACTCATTCCAACATGTGCTAGCCTCCTATGCCACAACCAACCACGAGAGGTTTTGGTGAACAAACATATGTTCAAGCTTGCATCTTTGGAGGAGAAATCCACTAGATAGAGATTGTTGTATCTAAAACCCTTGAATATCACTTGAGCATCTTCTTTCTTGGTAACAATCACTTCATTCTCATCAAACAAACATTGGAAGCCAAGATCACATAATTGACCAACGAATAGCAAGTTAAATCTCAAAGGTGCAACATAAAGCACATTTGACAAAGAGTGATCATTTGATATAGCAACCTTGCCCAACCCTTTGACTTTGCCCTTTGAGTTATCACCAAATGTAATCTTGTCTTGATCTTGGTCTCCATCATCGAGTGAGGTGAACATACAAGGATCACCAGTCATGTGTTGTGTACAACCACTATCAATAACCCAATGACTTCCTCCGGTCTTGTAGTTCACCTACACACAATAGATCAAGCTTGTTGTTTAGGGACCCAAACTTGATGAGGGCCCTTTGCTTTCTCAACTAGTGACTTTGCAACCCAAATTTTCTTAGGCCTATTCTTGTTGAGGGGACCTAAGAATGTGACTTTCATTTTACCACTTGCATCCTTTCTTAGCAAGTAGTGAGCATTGAAAGCAAAAGGTCTAGCATGCTTGGGCAAGGATTGTGGTGAGGGAGTTTTGCAATCATGAGCAAAGTGACCTTCTTGTCCACACTCAAAGCATCTCTTTGGCTTTGGCTTTGGCTTGTGTAGACTTGTTTGCTTGGCTTTCAATTGCTTTTCTTGATGTCCCTTGTACCCAATGCCACTTCTATCGGTCTTCATTACGGTGCTCATCAAGAGTTCACTTTGAAGTGACTTGCCTTTGGCAAACTTGCTTAACCCTACCTTGAGATGCTCCTTTTCTTGCTTGAGTTTCTTGTTCTCTTCTAGGAGTGACTTGTACTCAAGTGTTGACTCTTTGTCATGATCAAGGTTTTTCATGGAAGTTGTGTTGATGGCCTTAGCTTGTTCAAGATTCTTCTTGAGCTCTTCATTTTCATTCTTGAGCTTAGCATAGTCATCATAGCTCTCGGCCTCAACCACTTTCTTGCCCTTGTCACTAGAGCTTTGCTCAATGCTCTCCACAAGCAAGTCATCACATGATGTAGCTATATCAATCTTAACAACATTGTTAGAAGCATCATGTATTTTGGCAAGAATATCATAAGCAACAACAACATTATCATGATTGATTTTGATAGTTGTATACTTCTCTTTTAAAGCATCATAGCTAGTGTTGAGCTCATTGTATTTCTTCTCAAGTTTATCATAGTTTTCTTTTAGCTCCCTTTTAGAGGCTTTTAGTTCTTTAAACTTGGAAGATACAACATCAAATTTTTCATTTAGCTCATCACTAGTATCTTTTAATTTATCATACTTTTCAATAAGAGAGGTATTTTCACTATCAAGTTCATCGTTTTTAGCTCTTGTCTTGATAATGATTTTAGTGTACTTATTTAGCAACTTCACAAGTTCATCATATGAAGGAGATTCAAATTCATCTTCACTATCACTATCACTATCACTATCATTATCACTATCCTCATGTTTAGGATCTACCTTCCGGTCACCTTTGCCCATAAGACAAAAATGTGTAGAGGATGAGAAAAATGGTAGTGGTTGTGGTGGCGGTGAAGAACCAATGCCTATGGCGGCAACCTTCTCATCATCACTATCATCATCGGATGACCCACAAGAAGACTTAATATCGGTGAGCCAATCACCAACAATATAAGCCCTTCCATTCTTCTTCTTGTGGTACTCCTTCTTCTTGTGGAACTTTTCCTTATTTTTCTTTTCTTGCTCATCATCATCATCACTTGTATCATCTTTTTTGTTCTTGCCCTTCTTCTTGTACTTGTCCCTTGGAGGCTCCGGGCATTGATGAGAAAGATGACCAAGCTTGTGGCAATTATAGCACTCCATCTCGGAGATGGGTTTTCTCTTGCTACTTGTGAAGAACTTCTTCTTCTTGCTATCAAACTTGATGCCATTCTTGTTTAGCTTTTTCATCATCTTGGTGGTTTGCTTGACCATGAGAGCAAGATTTGAGTCATCAACTTCACCATCACTTGAATTGTCATAGGAGATCTTTTCTTTGCCCTTTCTTTGACGGCTAGCATTGAGGGCCAAGTCATTTTTAGATGATGCACCATCCTCGGGAGTGAGGTGCATGTACATCTCATGAGCATTGATCTTTCCCAATATTTGTGTTAGGGTGGCATTGAAAAGATCTCCTTGGTGAAGCACGGTGACAATGTGGCCATACTTCTCAATGGGAAGAACACAAAGAATCTTCCTTGCAACATCGGATGGCGACATTTGATTAAGCCCAAGTCCATTTAGTTCCTCTACAAGAATGTTCAAACGTGAGTACATTTCATTGGCGCTTTCATTAGTTTTCATTTCAAATGCATTTAATTTGCGCATAACAAGATGATAGCGCTCCTCACGCTCACTCTTTGTTCCCTCATGGAGTGCACAAAGTTCCGTCCATAGTTCATGGGCGTTTTTGTGATTTCGCACACGGTTAAACACATCTTTGCAAATGCCTATAAATATGTGATTTTTGGCTTTTGCACTCCATTTTTCTTGCTCCTCCTCATTAGGTGTAAGAGGAACGCCTTCCTTAGGTTTTGGAAAACCTTCGGTGGCGGCTCTAAGACATAGAGCATGTTGAGCTTCTGAATAAGACTCCATCCGGACTTTTCAATAAGGAAAATCATCGCCTTCGAACATAGACGGTGGTCCATCCCCATGAGACATCTTTACTCTAGGCGGTTAAGCCTAATTTAGAGCAACTCGGCTCTGATACCACTTGAAAGGATCAAGATGCCCAAGAGGGGGGGTGAATTGGGCTAATTCTAAAATTTCTTGCGTTCAAACACTCTGCTGCACACGCAAATGAATAGACCGGACGCGTCCGGTCCTATTCGGTCCAGCGTCCGGTGCAGCTAAAACAACCATTCCACTTCGAATTCGACGATCTTTGTGAACGGCTTTAACTCCAACGTACCTTAGGGCCTTCTTGTAGTTACCTAGTGCTAAGTTTCACAAGTGTGCATCACACCTAAACTATTAGACTTATCTAGGTCAAGCTACCCGTTTGCACCCCCCTTAATAGTACGGCCAAAGGAAAAACAAAGTCCTAACGACTAATCCGACGTCACCCAACATCATGGACGATCGGAACTAACCATTCTTGACCTTGTCGTCCATCCTTTGAAAACCGAAACGATTTCCATCGTCAAGGGAGCATGAAACCCGTATTGCCCACGGTATCCATCACCATAACCTAACTTACCAATGTTTCTGCAAAACACACGTTAGTTATGGTAAATATTATCATCAATCATCGAAACCACATTAAGGGGCCTAGATGCTTTCAACCCTGACATCAAGCATTCGCTGACGGACGACCCTGCTCCGGTGCTCTAGTACGCGGATGATGCGATCATCCTCGTGTGTGCTGACACTCAGTGGGTGCGCCGTCTACGCCAAATCCTTGACAGCTTCGCGACGAGAACGGGGTTGGGTCATCAACTACGGCAAGAGCGCCATGACACCAATGCCCCCCCGAGACCCTCGCCGCTGCCATGGAAATCCTCCAGTGCCGGGAAGGGAGCTTCCCCCAAACCTACTTAGGGTTGCCGTTGTCCAACATCAAGTTGCCCCTCTCTGCCTTCGATCCCCTCATCGCCAAGGTCGACAAGTATCTAGCCTCCTGGCAAGCCATCCTTCTTAGCACTGCAGGCTGGGTGGTCCTAGTCAATACGGTGCTGAACGCCCTCCCCATCTATGCTATGGGAGCCCTACTGCTACTGGTCGGTGTTCTCAAGGCGATTGACGCGCGGTGGCGCACCTTCTCCGGATCGGGACTGGACCGCCTCTGGTGCTCAATGCCTGGTCGCCTGGCTAGAGGTTTGTAGAGACAAAGAAGATAGGGGCCTTGGTGTGGCTCGCCTCGACACACGCAATGCCTACATGCTGCTCAAGCTCATTCACTGCCTATATCATCTGGAGGGGTCGGCTTGGGCAACTTCAATTGCCCAACGCACCGACCTAGCCACCCTGTGAAGGGAGCTCGATGGCTCGCACTTGAACGCACTTCGCGAGCTTATCCTCGCCTACCAGCACATCACCAGGGGTGGCCGTGGGCGACGTCCGCACCACCGATTTCTGGAGGGACTACTGGCTGGTCGACGCACAGCTTGCGGAGCAGTTCCCGCATTGTTCACCCACTACAATGCCCGGGCAGTCTCGGTGCGCGATGTCGTGGGCCTGGACACGTGTGACGCCTTCCAGTGCAGCCTCACGGCGTAGGCGCGAGAAGAGCTCAAAGCCCTCCAACTCCTTCTACAAGAGGTGTCCCTGGGAGATGTTGAGGAAGAACGAACCTGCTTCTTCGCCGGTGAGGGTCCTTGTCTGGTCTCATATACAAAGCATCGACATGCGGCGACCACGATTGCGCCTCGTTCCACTTCATCTGGAAACATTTTGCCCCCCCCGGGGTCAAATTCTTCAGGTGGCTTCTCACCAAAGACATGATCCACAACCACCGCAACCTTGCCTCCAAGAACATCCTCGACAGTGCGCTATGCGAAATCTGCCATGGCGCTGAGGAGACAGCCGACCACATCATGAGTGAATGCCCCTTCGTCACCAGCTTCTGGGTACACATTGACTGGTGCCCCTCCAACATCGCCGGAGTACAAGAGCTGTGGAACTCGATCCCCCTGCCACACATCTCCCAGGAAGTCCTAAACCCTCTTCTCCTGCTCATATGTTGGGAGTTGTGGAAGCACAGGAAGGATGTCATCTTCAATCACCTTGGAGCTTCCGGATCCCCAAGAATGATGCCGCCCTTGCTCAAAAATGGAGTTCTTGTTTCACTGTGTAATCTAACAACCACACCCCACCCCCCCTTCATCAATTGTAAAACTTTGTAATTGTGCAAGGCTCACGCCTTCCATCGCCGTGGGTTTCACTCACGAGCACCTGTGTTATGAAATGCAGGTGAGGATCTTGTCGATCCCCCGAAGTTCTCAAGTTTTACAAAGTGTTCGCCGTATTTGCCACGTTTTCGGTCTCGTGCGAGGGCATCACCGTGTGCATTCTGCAGATGGGCTGCTGGCGCCCATTTTGTGCCGCCCACGCGATGAGCTGTTCTTCACCCTCCCACTGCACTAACTCGGGGCCACGTCGGCATCGCACTTCGAAACCTGATCCAAACCGACGCTGGTTCCTATCCGTGAAGAAAAGAATTGGGCGTGGGCTTGTATTCCAATCTCAATTCCCATGGAGGTATCAGGTATGTATGGTTTTTCTTTGCCCAACTTAAATTTGCTTGGCTTTACTAGGCAAAACTAGCTGGCCGCAGTCAAGCTAGCCAGGTTAAACTTGTCCAGCTAGCTTCACCTAGGCACCTAGCAACATCCAAACCAACTCATTGTTGTTCTCATGAACTCATAGTATGTGCCGATTACAATTACTTTAGATTTAGTACAAGACATATGGCTGTATCTCGGTGCATTGTATCAGGGTCACACAAATTGTTAGTGACGCCTACGATGATAATTAAATAATAGAAAAACTAATGAACGATTTTTATATCGGTGTGAGCTCTGATAACTTTGCATCGGGCACGTACACGTGGATATGGGTAGGACGTGGACGCAGGAGCTTGGGGATGATCCGTATCTGGGTACGACGATGACGTGTTATAATATCTATACCTATCAAAGAGGCAAAAAAATTTCACCTTGTTTTTCTTTCACCTCTAGAAAATCATAACAATAATAAAACATTAAAATTTTCAGCTAATAATCTATCCGCTCCCTGATTCAGAAAAATTATGTCCGTCCCTTTAGCCGCTCCACCCCGTCACCTCTCCGACTCTAACTCCAGTACAGTAGTGCTACAGAGATTAGATTGGGAATAAAATAAAAACCAATATAAGATTTCAAATCCACTGAAAGTTAACGTGTGCCCGATGCTGCGATCAGCGATTCAGCGGTTAAGATCATCCCATCAGCTGATCGCATCCAGTGAAACGCGCGATGGAGCGCCAAATCGCCGCGTATTAAAGCGAGCCCCGGCGGCGAGGAGCGTCCTGCCTCACGACCATGGGTGGTGGCCTGCTGCTGAGTCGTCGTCGTCGTCCGAGCACGGGGACCGAACGTGAGCAGCACTAGCAGCATGCTTTGGGAGCGCAGCAGGATCGTCATGGACGACGGCGGTGACGACTTCACCTTCGCCGCCGCCCAGTCGCCGCCTCGTCTACTATCTGCAGGCAGCGGCGGTTTCATGGGTCCACCGCTGCTCTTCCCAGTGTTCGGACGGCCGAGGTCCCCGCCGCGGCCTGCTCCTGATGCTCCGGAGCCGGAGACGGCCACCGAGCGGGTGCCGCTGGGACGGCTTCTACTGGTGGACAAGGATCCGTCGCCGCCGGCACCGCCCGCGGACGACGTCGACGACGACCTCGACTCGGTGCCGGCGGAGCTATACTGCCGCTGGTCCCCCGGGTGGTCAGCGTACGCGTCGGCGTCGTCGAGCCCGGCGCGGTGCAAGAAGAGCGGCTCCACGGGGTCCGTGCTCCGGTGGCGGCCCCGGTTCGACATCGGGCGCAGCCAGAGCGACGGCAAGGAGAAGTTCGTTTTCTTGAGCGCTGCCGCCTCCTCCGGCAGGTCGTTCGGCCGCCGGAGCCAGAAGGGGCGAGGAGCCGTGGAGGGTGCTGCCGGCGCAGGCTCTGCCGGAGGTGGTGGTGACCACGCCTGGAGCTGTTACGTCAACAAGGGCGGTGGCGCGCGGCGCCGGAGAACGTTCCTGCCGTACAAGCAGGACCTCGTCGGGCTGTTCGCCAACGCCGCCGTGTTCCGCCGGAGTTACCTCCCGTTCTGACCGGCATATCATACGTATTAACGTATACACGTACGTAGAGTGATTAAGGTGATACAATATTGAGTGTATTATACTGCTATATATGTGAGCGATTGGTAACTTTGGCTGGCTTGTTTATTTGCTGGTAATTATCAGTTTACTGCAGTGTAATGTAACACAGGGTTGGATTGACAACTTATACTTGTAAACGGGCAGCGGTACGTGAAGTGTGTACTGTGCACACTCCATTAGTCAATTTAATTCAGCATATCCTTAGGTTTTGTTTGCTGTTTTGCTTGTAGAGAGTAGGTGGCATATATTTTGGATTCTATATATGTCAGATTGTCAGTATGTGATTACGAGACAGCTGTTCTTGTTCTTGGTGACAAAAAAATGAAAAAGTGGAGTTAGAGAACCTGATCTTTACTTACTTTTGTTTTTCTTAATCTGAGTTGCTAGCGCTTCTCTACCTACCTGATCCATGAGTACTCGTCGTCGTGCCTGCTTTGTACGTGTACATAAGCAGGCACCTACTAGCTACTGTACGTACTGGTCCTTGTCTACTGTTAGTTGCCTGACGACGTGTAGTGCAATACGAAGCCCATCAGAGGTGATTAGACAGCTTAACTAGCTAAGAGATGGTGCATACCCAACCACGTATAAAGCAACTCCATCCAGTTCCAGTTTCCTCAGCACAACCAGTTGCTCTCTTTAATTTGTTAAAAAAGGACAAGCAGCCATTTTTAGGTTTGAACCAAATCAAACTTTCTTAAGTTGAACTAAGCTTATACACGTCCAAGATTTACTATAAATATGCATGTTGTAAATAATTTGATAATATTTGACAAGTGTGAAGTGTCTTTTTTATTCTAATGAGAGATGTTTGACTACTTAACAAGTGAGAGCTGTTTCTTTTTTTACTGAGAGGGAGTAGAAAAGAAGCAGAGTAGAACGATGGTTCCTTCAAGACTTCCTCCAAAAAAAAAAAAAGATTGTTCCTTCAAATGGAAGCTCACGTACAAGTGAGAATTGTTGTTCCTTCGAGGGGGATGGATCCCAGATGCTTAAAACTGATCAGTTCATCAGTCGATGTGGATCTAGTGATGTATGTCTACAACATACGTACACAATTAAAGGAATCATGAGTTGGATAGGTTTTCACTAACAACTAATTAGCCCTCGTTACTACCGACGTCGCTCATGTACCAAACTGGTGCTTCCAATTGCCATGATGCTGCATCGATCACCATGTCGATCGTCTCCGTCCCTCAGCTACGCAGCTAGGCGGCCGGCAGCGTGTCGTTGTTTCGTCGTCGTGTCAAAGTATTTTCTTTCGAAACATGTCATCGTTGGCGTCGAGGGTCGACCGAAGCGGTCAAGCAGCAGAAGCACTGTATGTACCACTTCGATCAGCTTGCACTCACCTTTCACAGGCTACACACGGCCTGCCATTAGCGCTCTAGGATGTGTAGGACCTAGCTAGCAATAGCTACTGACGAGAGCGATCCAACTGCATGGCTCCCATGCCATGCCATTGCCATCTCCCGGCCGCGGCCTGGAGCCACACCGCCATTAATTTAGCTGGTGGTGGGCCGGGGACGGGACCACGGGGCCGGCCGGCCGGCGGCGTGCTTAGGAAGCCTGCAGGGTTATTAGTGTGGTGGTGGCGAAGGCTAAGCCCGGGGATGATGGATGGTGCGGGGCGTTAATGCCAGACGCGGACCCGTCACGCGACCCTACAACGATGGCGCGCGTCGTCCGACTATCTGTGTGCAGTGTTCTTGATCAGTTGCGTCGCCCGCCGGCTTGCTTTTGCTTTTGCTTGTTCGTCGCGGCACGCGGCCTCGGAGTTCAGATCATGCGTCACGTACGTACGCTACAGGTAGAGGCGAAGAAGAAAAGGAGCTGCGGAACTCTGGCAGACGCGACGCAATGACTAATGCGAATCATCGCCGTTCGCCAACGCGACATGCGCCGTACCGCTTTCGGTCTGTGGAGATCACACTCTAGCGCCATCTTTTTCTAGAGGATTTAGATTAAAAGAAAATCCTTCTCCTCGAGCACAGGCCATAATCTCGGTTTCGATGGAAGTTTATAGATTTATGTGTTCAGATACTACCTATCCATTCCTAAAACGATACTATAATTTTGTATCAAGATTCTTGTGTTCAGATAGATTTACTATAGAAACATATTAGACATTTAGTCAAATAAATTTTATCCAATATCATATATATTACTAGTTTTTACATTCGACCATCCTTAAAATTGTTTGATTATACTCGGTGATGATTGAATTTTTTTTCGTCTGCGCCGACATCATTCTCGATTGCCCCTTTCCGAGATTTTCCGATGCAAAATTTTAGCCAAAAAAAAAAATGTTGTGACTATAACGCAAACTACTTTCCCAGCTCCCTTTTTTTTCCCCGATGGATATATTGCTGCGCGTAACGAGACATCTCCTTCAGTCCTCTCCTTTTCCGCAACTGTTTTGATTTTTTCGAATTCCACGACAAGCTCTAGACGATGTAGCTAGGATAGTAACCCCAGCGATCTATGGCACGTTACGGGTCACGGCATAGCTATCACATTGATCCCTGTTATGTTCCGGGATCCCACCTAGGATTGCAACGATGCCAACTGGCAAAAAAAAGTCAGCACGTAGTTTTTGGTCAAAAAGGTTTAGGTGGTCTGTGATATCAGTAAGCTCATTCATTCATTCATTCATCGACCTGCAGTTCCCTTAACCTGGAGGGCATCTGATGAACATCTCGTATTAATAAGGTAGGCCATCTATAAACTCTAAAGCGATGCGTACAGGCTACAGCACAGACAGAAAATGCGGGCATGAAGCATGATACACGACGGCATTACGGCAGCCTGGATACCCATTTTCCACCAGACCAGAAGAGAGTAAGATCTACAGACATGAATTATGTACAGCGAACGAATCCCGTGGTAGGCAAAAATGCTTACACGCCTTTGTGTATTTGCGCCTCTGCACCTAAGTGAGAAACTGAGGCTATGGTACAGAAGAACCTGGGTTTACTAGGATTCGTCAGCCTTTGGTTCCAGGACCACAGGGATCTTCTCTTTATGGTCGCCACGCAAGACTTCCACGGTCACCTTAAACACCATGGAATTCAGTATCATACCAAGTATCAGTATCAAGCACGTCAAATCTCTCTTTTTATAAACATGTATATGTCAATAAACAAAAGCTTACCATTTCCCCAACTTTACACTGATCCAATATCCGATACAAGTCGCTTCCATTTGTTACCTTTGTACCATTCACAGAGGTAATTATATCACCCAGGATAAGCCGGCCATAGGGATCTCGTTTGGTTGATTGTAGACCCTGATAAAAACATGAGAAGTAGAACTTTTAGCCACAGTAGCTGTATGATGAAAAGATGTGATTTAGAAATGCATCATGTTGGACGAAAGGTACAGAAGGAGGAAAATTTCTTTGAAAAATTAGTTTTTCATGTCCAGTTTGTTTTCTGAGCTGTCCTTAGTTCCAAACACACACGAAAAATTAACAGAAGCTACAACTAGTGTATTAATAAATAATAGCTCAAGGTTTTCCCATGGTTGCATGTGTTGTAACAAGGCATAGAGAATGAATAATCTCAAAATAATATACAGAACTCAAAAGTGAAACTGAAGCATAATTATAGCATGCACAGTCTGAGAAATCCCTGCTTTCAAGCCATTACCAAATCAGGAACTACAAAAGGAATCTCACCGCTTTGCCAGCTGGTCCGTTTGGAGGAGCATCCAAGACAAGCACTCCACTTAACCCAAGCTGCTCTACAGATTGATCAGGGGCAAATTTTATTCCCAAAATAGGTCTTGTCACCTTGCCAAATTTTATAAGTTGGTCCACAATGCCTCCAACCTGAAAACAGGTATTATTTGTGTCACTGTCAAAACATGTGAGTTAACTTCAAGGAAGAATGAAACAAAACTAAACTTAATTTTGGAACTGACTTGAGTGAACTACTGTCAAAAGATTTTTAGAAGTTGAAAATGTACATACTGTATCGACTGGAATGGAAAACCCAACACCAGATGATGCTCCTGAGGGCGAGTATATAGCAGTGTTTACACCTATCAAGTTTCCAGAACTATCAAGGAGTGGACCACCACTATTACCAGGGTTGATAGCAGCATCAGTCTGTATCACATCTTGTATAGGACGTCCTGTGGCAGCTGAACTGATTTCTCGACGCAATCCACTAGGGGCATCAGCATAAACAGTAAAACAGAGTCTCAGTGCATTCCGATATGAATCAGACAAATATGAATCAGCTTAACAAACAATGTTCCACCTGATAACACCTGTTGTAAGAGTGTGGTCAAGGCCAAACTGCAAACACCAAAAAGTAATAAATGTTTAAGACGGGTAAATTGGTAATAAGTCTAGAATGTACCGATAATCAACAGAACTTGTTCGAATTATTGAAGTTCAATAGTTTTCCACCCTTTCAAAAAAAGTTCAATAAGTTTCCTAGCAAAGCTAAAATCATATCTTTCGACGAATTGTGTCAAACTTTGATCTGTGGAGTGCAGACACATAAATGATAGATATCATTTTTTATGAGATCATTATATTGTTTGCTGTAACTCTGCATGTTATTACCTTTAAACATCATATTGATGAAACAAGAACAGCAGTTGGACGTTGCAAATGTTTATGATGGATCAACAAGGTTAAAATAAGGAAAATATTATCAAGGAATACTAATACCAGATACATAAAAATTAGAACACCAACCAAAGGCTCTAAGATGCCACATATAGTTCTAACTTTTAAGCTACAAATCAACAATCATGTGCTGTACGCATAATCTCATTGTATTATAAGCAACACAACAAGAAAAAAGGTGTTTTTAGCACTCACTGGGTTTCCAATGGCAAATACTTTCTGACCAACCAGTAGGTCTGCTGACACACCAACAGGTATAGGTCTTAGTTTATCCTTTGGTGCTTTGATACGCAAAACAGCAACATCCTTGTCCTGGTCAAATCCAACAACTTGCGCTTCATACACTGACTGATCAGCAAGTGTAACCCTGCATAAAACTGTCAGCTGTAACCTCACTTCACCATTATTATATATATCTAATCTATAGGCATCATTGACATCTAAAAGACATTGGAAAAATATATAAACACATATGGATGTTTTGCATTCGTGTATCTGACCATATCGAGATCATTTGACATCAGCAGTGAGATGGGCACAACCGCAGAGCATTGCCAACTAACACATAAACGTGGTTAGCAAAAGTCAGAAGTTTATGCCATTGCTAGCCTGAAGAATTAGTTCTTTTGCATTAAAATACTCAAAGTGTAGCATTAGGTTTCACTTCTTGAAATTGGGATGCAAGGAACTTATCCGCCTAGCTAGTCTGATAAGTTCAAGCGAACAGGGCAACTTTGTGTAATGCAGAGACATTCCATAACTTCTAACAACCAGATAGTGATGCTGTCGAACAAGTGTCATGTTGCTTCTGCTACACTAAAACATCGGCTTTCTGGACGTACTACTTTTGCTCCGACCAGGTCTTCTAGGGAGCCAAATTGATAATGAACCATTACTAATGGGCCCTGTTCGTAGTTTACTGGGGCGTTGTCAGTCAGTAATTGCGCTGTCCCAGCTTACTAACAACACATTGCAGCACCACAACTCCTTTCCCCCCACTCTGTCCACTTGAAATTATTGGAAGCCTAGAGCATATTTTAATGAAAGGCCAGCGACCCTAGCCATTAATAGTAGAATTGACAAGCCTTGATGCTTTGATCTGAGGCACAACCAAGTGGCTAAGGAAGCGTAGGAGGAAAGAAATCAAGCCGTCCGGACCAACCTGAGGTCTGACGCGCCACGGATGACATGGAAATTGGTGACGATGTGGCCGCTCTTATCCCAGACAAATCCAGACCCGGACCCCTGCGGCACCTCCAGCACGTCGAGCGTGAACGCGTCCTGCCTGAACACGAAGCGTGCGGAAGAGATTACAGATTAGAGAGCATCATCCTCCAGCCTCTGATTGCAATCCGGAGGAGCCGTGGGCTCCCTAGTTCAGCCATACGACGCGGAGGCCGGGGGACGGAGAGGGGGAGGCCCACCTGACGGCGAGGTTGGTGATGTAGACGACGGAGGGCGTGTTCTCCTGGAAGAGGCGCACGGTGGCGAGCTCGTCCGCCTGCAGCTTCCGCGGCGTGGAGACGACGAACGCGGAGGCCGCGCCGGGGTCGCCGAGGAGGAGCGACGCGGAGGCGAGCGCCACGATGAGGGAGCCCGCGGCCGACGAGAGCAGCCGGCCCGCGGCATCGGCGGGGACCAGCTCGCCGAGCCGCCGCAGCCGCGCCCACGGCCACGGCGAGGGGAGGGCGGGCGCGGGCGCGGGCGCCGGCTTGGTGGCCGCGGCGCGCGCGAGGTGCCTGAGGAAATGACGCGGGCGGCGAGGCGGCGGGAGCGGGGAGAGGAAGCAGGCTGTGGCGGAGGAGGACGCGGCGGAGGCGGCGGCGGCCATCGGGGCGCTGTTGCTTGGGCAGGGGAGTGAAGCGAGCGCAGCCGCCCGCGGCCGGGGGTGTTGGTTGGCCGATGATGAGTGGATGCGCTGCGTTGCTGGTTGCTGCCTCTGGTGCTTCTTGCTTGGCGCTTTCCTACTGGCTCGTCTCGCTTCTTGTCAGCTCGTGTGTTTCGTTTCGTGCTGCTTCGCGTCGGGGCGGGGCGGGGCGGGGCGGAGCGCAACACCAACGCGAACGCTCCTCCCCAATGGTCCATGATGCATGATTGACCATTGGTGGATGCTTCTCGAGCCTCCAAGCTTTGTATGTGTAGGAGTAGCTGTACCAGGTTGGGATAAACCATACAACGTCAGATGGTAAATTGGTAACATCTATGAGAGCTTACCGTGTTTGGTGCTGAACAGAAACCCAGTTAATCAATCAGGAGTTTATGACGCCGATTCTGAGTTTCTTTAATCTATTGTATTGTAAAAAAAATATGCAGACATTTGTTTCGAATAATTGTGTCAATTATGTTCGCAAGTGTCCCGGTGTGTGAAGAATGGATGCAAACGATGTGAGTGACAGAAGCTGGATCAGCAAGAAGTGACAAAAGGATAGGACTCCATTGCACCGCCACTGGCTCACCAAATGCCCTCAAATAATTCTGTGTCAAATTTAACATGCAAAAGTTGCAAACTGCAATACATGTACAACTATCTCGGGTTTTTTTTTTTTTGTGAACAAACTATCTCGTTTTGATAGTGCCAAATTGCCGTTTCCTTTCCTATTTGCACCGTGCTTTATAAATTAGCCAACCAAAAATACAGATTTGATCAACCAATTAAGCAAACAGACCAATGAAATAGAAATACCGATGAACCAAGAACAACTAAGCAAATAAGTAGAAACTAGGAACCATCAATGTCCGCGTCATACGACACTTCGGACTTGTTTGTATGGAGGCATCCAATCCTAGATAGTCAAAAATAGACGTCCACGATTGATGCCTGGACCAAGTGAGATTCCTAGGTCTCCATCCGAACAACTCACCTGCTGAGTATATATTCAAGTGGAACTAGAGTGACCGTATTCGGTGTTCGTTAGTTTCGTGCCTTGTCTGTTTGACAATTGATGTACGCATGGCGTCCAAGAGGGATGGGAACATGCATAGGAGCCCAAAATATTTAGAGCTTGTGAGAATATATTAGAAGATTTCAGAGAATACATTTAACTCAAGAAAAGTGAGAAAATATCTAAAAATCTAGAAAAATAACCCTAAAATATTATAGTCAATGTCTAAACATGTTTTATAGAATTTGTACAACAAAAAAAAAGAAACACAATAGACGTTTATGTTGAATACATTAATGATGGTTGCATCTCTTTTTTTTGTTGTAAAAAAGTTTCTAGAATGAAATTGGACATCGATTTCCTTTTGCATAAATTTTTAGTTTTTTTGGATATTTTTTTATTTTTCTAGAGCGACATCAAAATTTAAGAATAATATATTCATAAGGTCTAAATATTTTATTTGAGTTGATCCCAATCTATCCCTATAGTTTTTATAAATATATTCATAAGGTTTAAAAATATTTTATTTGAGTTGATCCCAATCTATCCCTAAGTTTGCTCATAGTTTTTATAAGCCTTAGAGATTATTGTGGTTTAAAAACTTTATTTGTGGTTTAAAAGCCACTTCTAATCTACTTAATGAAAATTAAAATACCTAATTTAATTTAGTTTGATGTAGACCGAAAATTCTCTCTTTTTTCAGTTCAGAATTGCCTTTTTGAGCATGCAAAAAAATGTCTCTGGTTTTGAACTCGCCTTTCCCGTTACCTTCCACAGCCAGTCGAGCAAAGCGGCACGGCGGCGAGCACGTGCGAGGCTACGCTGGCGAGGAGCTGCCCTGCTCCGGCTCCAGCTCCAACTCGCCTGTGCGCAAGACGAGCCACGTGTGGACGCAGCGGTGGCATCAAGACGTCCAGTGGCCCAGGATACGGTGGCGGCGCGGCGACCACGTGTGAGAGGCGGCGGCCGGTAAACGACGCATCTCTATCTCCAAATCTCTGGCGCAGCGCGCACTCGTCTTGTGAGCCATTCGATCTGCCAAACCTGCGATGAGGATCGTTGGATCTCATAACGAACCGTTGGCCGGAGGCCCCTCCCCTCGCAGGCCGATCCCCACCACTTTTTGGTGGCCACGCCACGCGCGCCGACGGCTTCTCCTTCCGCTTCCGGCCACCGTCTCTTGTCCCGTCTCCGATTCCGCGATGGTATCCTACCATCCCTCCCTGTCCCTGCTCCGCCCATCCACCCTCACCGCCCGGGCTAGCGTCGTCGGCCGGTGCCCAACACCCGGCGCCTTCGTGCCCACCCACGTCGTCTCTGCGGTGCCCCTTCGCTTGCGGCCTCTGCGCGCCGCCGCCGGTGGAGCAGCCTCGCCGGTAACGTCCAGACCGAGACCTCCCTCGCCCTCAAGCTACACGCCATTACTTGTTACTCCTAGGGGCATGCTTCGGTCGAGTTGTAAATGCCTGCTTGCTCGGTTGCTGCTCCGCAGGTCGGTGGCGATGGAGGCAAACGCGCGGCTCCGCCTCCCGCGCTGCTCCTGCTCGACTTCGCTCGTAGCAACTTCCTCCCGCTTGGTGAGTTCATTCCCGCTTCTACACGATCCTAGCTAGCTGCTGCTTAATCGCGTATCCATGGGCGAGTTTGTACTGCTGTTTATGTAGGTAATAATAATAATGCGATGCTTGTCTGCTTATTATCAAAAAGGAAAAGAGTTACGCTTATTAGTGGGGCAGTTGTTGGACTTCTGTACTCCATGACCCAATTTAGGCACAATCGACAATGTTCGATGCACCTCCAAATCCCAAATAGCCTTTGCATCTGTGCCATCCTGAAATTTTACTATATACAGCAGAAACACAGTGGAGTAGAGATACATGGGACATGGGTTTGTTTATCAAATGCAGAAAGTTTTGGTGCAAACCAAGGATGATTTGATGTTAAGTTATTGAAGTTGATGCAGCATAGAAATGGTGTCTATGCTTGGTTTTGACGATATTGCTATGTAGTTGACAAGATCATGCAAATGTCTCTGGTTCTGAACTTGCGTGGACTGATTTGCATCTTTCCCTTTGTTAAGCTCTCATTAGTGGGGTCGTACTCGGTCTCCTAGATCCTACACTTGGATGCCTTGCGCACAAATACTCCCTGTCGAAGTTCAGCACTTTTGGGATATTCGTTATGTCAGGTTCGTTTGCTTAACCTATTTGTGTGTGAACCTTGTACTGTTACTTCTGTAAGCTAATAGCTTCCTATTGGCGTCATAGGACTGACCCTGCGAACTAAGGAGCTTGGAACAGCATTAGAAGCTTGGCCTGCTGGATTATATGGACTAGTATGACCTTATGTTTATTCTGTGGCTGTCAGACTTGCATGCTCTAATATTATTGTTTGGTCATAACTGTAAATATGTTGAATGAATTACTTAATCCCATTTTGAACCAAGATATAATTTCAGGAAATTCCTTAGCATTTATCTGTTTATTACCAGGAGTAATAATTGCCTTTCTGGTTGTTTCTGGAGATGCCAATTTCCTACTTCTATTGGTCATTCCAGCACTCTCAATAATTTTGCTAACATCTTATTTTACTGTGCATGATTACAGGGATCTATTTTGCTGCTTACACCCTTTGTTTCTCAATTTATCATGCAAATTCAGTTCTTCCCTCGTGAATTTATCACTGGTAAATGGGTCAAGCACATGTATGCTTTTCTGATGGATTTCTGTTCTCATTCTGTCATTTCTTATTGGCATGAAGTTACCTCATACATCTGCCTCCTTGTAGCTTGTATGTTTGACATATTTTGCATCTTACAGGATTAGCTATATTTTGCTGCATGCCAACAACATTATCAAGTGGAGTCATACTAACACAGGTATTACTTGTCCCTAAGTATCTACTAACATTTAATACTACACATAGTTTCTTATATGGCTAGACTAGCATTACAGTCTAATATATCTTTTCTACTATGCAGCTTGTTGGTGGTAATTCTGCGCTTGCTCTTGCAATGACAGTTACATCCAATTTACTTGGCATTATAATTGTAAGCAAGGATTTGCTGTATTTTTTTTTATTTATGTGCAAATGGCATCAGTGTGGTTGTCGTTGCTGTTGTTGTACGTGTCGTAGCAGGGCTTCTCCTCCATCAGTCCCAGACGTGTAAAAATTGGATTATAGAAAAAAATGCACTGTTATGAATCTCTTATGTTAAGCTTGGCATGTACATGTTCTGTTCCAGATGTTTAGTTGTATTCATCTGAGTTTAGACTGGTTACTCACATAGCCCTCCTAATTTCTACGTGAGTCAACTAGTAGTAATATAGACCACCCACTGTTTAAAAACATAAGGGGCATCTCGTTTCATTAGGACAAGGCTTTGACCTATAATTACTCTATTAATATGTCATTTATGTAATAAAAAATCATAATCATAAGTATTTTTTAATTGGAATCTGATGACATCAATTTGGTGCCAGAAAGTTATGTATTAACTATTAATAAAGTGATTACTGGTCAAAGGCTTATCCTAACGAAACAAAATGCACCTTGTAATTTCAAATGGCGGATGTGTAGAATATAAGACTACCTAAATTTCTATGTAAACTATGTTTTCAAAAGGCAAAAACCCATTTCTATTCTGTGCAATCAGGTCATTCTTCTTTGTGATCATGTATTAGGTACCTCTTTCTCTTGCAAGATATATTGGCACTGGAGCTGGGGTGTCTTTGCCTACTGAGAAGTTATTTAGAACTCTGGTCACCAGACTTCTAATCCCTCTTATTATAGGGAAGGTATGTGATTATTCATATCTTTGTACTCCACACTGCATCTCCTTGTTTCATCTCAATACAATAGGATTGCACCCATTATGTGCAGACCTCCTTTCACTTTAATATTTGGCAGTGAAAAACAAGAGGGCTCATTCTAAGTTTCTTGTAACTGCCTTTCATGATTAATATAGTCTGGTAGACATGATTTGTGTGGTGGCAGTTTAAGAGTACAGTTTTGGCAAAGTCTGCATTTTCCTTTAGTAAAATATGAACTGAATCATCTGACTAAGGATATGCAAAGAATAACCAGAATAGTTTTTAGATTTGAAGTACTCTATTTTGAGTGCTTGATAATGCTATTCTGTTTTTAACTTCGGATTACACATTGATTTTACCATCCCTCCCTATGTCTGTCTTAATACTATAGTGCAAGCGTGAAATAACTGAAGCTTCATGGAGACACTCATGATGATTCATTCTTTGTCAGGTTGCTCGAGAAGCCTCAAAAGGTGTGCAGAATTTAATACCTTCCATTTATTGACAGTCCCTCCCCTCCAGGTTATGAATATTAATTGCCATTCGTGTATCTCTCATGTAGGTATTGCTGATTTTGTTGATCGAAACCAACAAGGATTTTCAGTTGGAAATGCAGTTCTTCTCAGCCTAGTATATCTCTAATTCGAAACATAAGTCAGTTGACATGTTCTTTACTTGCATGACTAGTCATCATTTGGCAAGTACATTTGTTTATTTTATTGAACTGTTATATATAAGGTAATCCAGCGATGCTAACTTGAGCTTACAAAAAATAAAAATGAAAAATTATATTTGCTTGGATCATTGGTTCTTTCAAGTGCTCTATTTATTATGCTGCTTCTGTAGAAAATGTTGGTTGTAGATTTGTAGTCAGGCTAATTCATAGAGTAAAGAATTGTTTTCATTTTTGATATATCAGTAATATCTGCCTCCCTTGATTGTCCTTCAATATGCCATGTTTTTAGGTTCATATGTAGTGTTTCCAAGGCAATTAGCCAGCTCCTTTTGGAGAAGCAAGGACAGGAGTGCAACTTAGTAGTTACACATTCATAGACCTATCCTTATTGAAGTTGAGCATTAGCAAGTGCTGAGTGGGCTCTGCGTTGATCCAACCGTATAGTAATGGTAGTTACATTGTTGGGTCATGAATCCAGAGTTACAAAGTTGGAAAGACAAGAAATACAGTACAAACACCACCGTCTAACAATACATACAAGGGAAAAACAGCAACCACCAACCACTGTCAGCCTTCAAGTTCAAATAGAGCAAAACTGAGAATATTTCAGTTTCGGAGAAAGTTTTTTGGAGCTTCTCTTTAGATATGTTGCTTTGCAGTTTGTGTTCAAATATTACAAATTTTGCATTTCTCTGATGTTTGGACTTCAGTTCTGAAACATTTCATTTGACAGGTCCCATGGATTCAAATAAGCAGATCAAGATCACTTATCTTATCAGTTCAAGTGGAAGCTTTTGCTGCTGCTATTACTATTGGAGTGTATGTTTACCGTCTGAACTTATCATAATGTTTGTAGATCTTGTTATGTGGATATCGAACAAATTTTTAAGGGAGGATGAAAATACTTTTTTTTCCTAAAAAATTGACCTGGGGGTGGGGGGTAAGACAACTCTGGGCATCACATTAAGACAGCCCCACCTATTCAGTATTATATCATAGTAGTGGTACAAATAACATTATTCTGTCATTGCTGTGCTGTGTTGGATTTCACACTGGATTGTGATACTCACTACTCAGATTCACAGCCTTACTAAGTAATCAACAATCAAGTATAGTCAATACTCTCTGTCCCAATAAAAAAGAAACAAATTAACAAGGATTAACCTGCTTTCAATGGTTCTTAATAGTTTTTTTAAATGTCAATAGTGCTGGATAGTCTTTTCTTTTTTGTTTGATCTCCAATATAAACTGCAGCTTGGCTAACAGGAGCGCATTTATTCTCACAGGCTTATACATCTTGCACTATTGGCTTTCAACATTGCAATGTTGCATATCTTGTCACGTCTTGGAAAGAAAGGGGATTCAATCTTTGCAAAGAAAGAGTACACACGAGCTGTCATTTTGGTGTCCAGCCAGGTCAGTCATCATCACTAAAATAAACAGAAAGCTTGTAAATGACACTAACCAAACTCCTGCTGGCGACCATATGGTTGCCTGTCTGCTATTGCCTCTAGCTCGGGACCAAGGTGTTAGCAACTGTGTTCCATCATGCCTGGATTTGCAGTTTAGTCACTTTAGTGTGTAGTTGTATGAAGTGGATGGTCTAAAGGGGCCTTCCAACAGTTGAACTTATGCAGAATCCAAGCTATTTAAAATGATCTTTTATCTCCTAATTTATCCTAAATTTGATTTACCAACTTAACGGGCAAGGGATAGCATAGTCAAGTGGCCAAGCCATTGACAAGTTATTGTAATCAGTTATTCAGTTTGGTAGCTGAACTTTAACATGCCAACTGTTTAATAATTGATTAAACGTAAATTGCTGAATTTTATGGCAAATAAACACAATTTCATGTTTTTATTGAGACGAGAAACAAACGGAAAAAATTCCTTTACTAGAAAAGGAAGACAGGAAAATTACTGCCCATTCGACCGGGTTAGTGTTGCAAACCGATCTATTTGGGCAATTGGTATGCTTCCCTAAAGTTTGCTACGTTCTTCTATCCATTACTGGGACAGTTACCGCAAGAATGTCTACGGGCACATAGCTGTTACTAGATTTGAAACAACTTGGAAAGCTTTGCTTGGAATGGATCCATTTGAGGGCTTGTTTGGATACCCTCATAGTATTAAGATAGAAAAGTACAAGACACAAAACTGTTTGTGTGCATGTGACATCAAAATATTTTATCTGGCTTCTTATTCCTGTAGAAAACATTGCCAGTGATGATAACTGTGGTTGAGCAGCTTGGAGGAGCCCTTGGGGCGTCCGGACTTCTAGTCATCCCTTGTGTTTTTGCACATATTAACCAGGTTCTCGTTGCAAAGACATAATTGCTATGTGTCACTTGCACTCTCTGGTGGGGTCATTTCTAATGTCCAAAACACTCTGCAGATCATTGTCGATTCTATCATAGTAAATTGGTGGCGCCGGAGGGATCAACAATTTAGTAATGCAAAGTAACTCTATAGTTCAATTTTGGAACTCCATAATTCAATTTTGGTGTGCAAAACAGAGAATTAGTCAGGAATTGCTGACTGCAAAGCTGATTTTGTGAAGATATAATTGTACTTGTCCTCCAGCAAGTCCAGTAATGGAAGAATTGCTGGCTGCAAAGCTGATTTCGTGAAGGTCATTGTATGTCTTGACTTCAAAGCAGGAAAATGGATTATCTCCAATTGACAGGCGTGTCTATTGAGGCGTGAATGGGTCCTGTTGTAGTGAAAGTTTTCCTTCACTTCTAAAACTGAGATGTTATATTTTGTTCGGATGTAACCCACTCAGTCATATTTTGTATTTTTGTTCAGATGTACTATTATTTGAAATTAATAGAGTTACAATGATGCTTTCCCTCGAAAAAAAAAGGCGCTTTGAATTAGAGGATGATCCCGAAGGGGTTGAAAAAAAGGACATTGAAGGAACAAGTATGACTGGCCGGCGGCAGCTTACCTATCTTGTTTTGGTTCTTTTGGATGGTGCTCAAGGTCAAGGGTTTAAAGTTTAAACATAAGAAAGGCAAGGCAAGGCAAGAAACCATGAAACTGAGATGATTTACAACAATTCAAATATATTACAGATTCATCGAACTGAAACATCCTTGCAGCACAGTCATCAAAACTTCCAAAAGTAGAAGTTATAGCAAACCAGAAAGCCTGTAATACTCGATACAGGACAAACAATGATTCATCCCTCAGCCAGAAGAACAAAACCTATCAGAATTCTTCAAATCAAGTTTTGTCTAGAAACAACAATTATTACTAATAAACTAGATGACACATGACAGCACTGGCGCAATGCAAAATTCCTGCTAAGCAATGCAAACAAATAAAAAACTTTCTCTTGATTGAACCTCCATTCCTATTAACCTAAGGACCTCCCCCTTTATCAACTATTTCCTTTTCCACTTTATCAACTGTTTCCTTTTCCACTTTATCAACTATTTCCTTTTCCACTTTATCAACTATTACCTTTTCCACTTCATCAACTATTTGCTTCTCCGTCTTATCAACTATTTTCACATAAAAATTCCAGTTTGGATCACTCTCTGTGATGGACTTCTGACCAAATGGGTTATCCCGAACAAAATTTTGAACATCGTCTGCAGCAGCAATTCTCTGCAGATAAACCCGAAGGTCTCCACCAGGTCCTGTTTAGAGTATACTGAATATTAGAATATATGATACTACAAAACATAAACAACATCGCGGCATGCTAAAACATACCCAAGGAATAATCATTCCTCCAGTTCCGGTAACCGTAGGGTTCAGGAAAGATTGCAGTGTTTGGCTGCACAAAACAAATAACAGATGCAAAGTGCATGAATTACAAAATGGACCATACATTTAGCAGAAATCACTGACATATGCTATAAAAAAGGTGAACTTAATACCGGGTTGCACAGAGCCTTGTAGGGCGAATCATCCACCAGTAATGTATTTGAAGGTGAAAACTCTCCCTGCTCCCATGGGAGATTTGGCTCATCCTTATTCCAAACCTTTTTTAGTTCCTTTAGCACTAACGGTTTGTCCCTGTTGTCAATTGTTTTGCACCCTGTAACAGTGCAGTGAGACATGTCCTGACAAACAAGATCAATAAAAAAATTAGCACATGAGTAACTAGCGAACCAAATATAGAAATCATAATAGAAATAATATGACAACACAGTCGACAGCTAACAGCATTCCAACAAAAGATATGGACTATCATCACCCAACTTCAAATAACAATAAGAAAAAATGGAACTGGTTACTTTAACCTGGAGATTTACTGCGACATCCATAACATCCATTATCATATTAAAAGTAAGAGTAAGTTTATGATAGCTACACTGTCCTGTAATTAAAGTAAGTTTAGTACTCCCTCAGTTCCAAATTGTAAGTCGCTTTGACTTTTTTTGTTCATCCATTTTGCTACGTACCAAAAAAGTCAAAGCAACTTATAATTTGGAACGGAGGAAGTAGGTCATTGGAACATGCTGAATTGCTCGTGTGGCAGTCAACCTGAGAAAAATGGTGCCCTAGATGTTCTTTTGAATTATATAAAAAAGAACTATGTATTCACATATCAATAGCAGCCCACTAGCCCTCACAGTTAAGAAGTGTGATTGAAGCCATTGGCAGCTAAATGGCCTCCCATGCACCCATGTCCCTATGCTTTAGAGGTGAGGATCTAGTCTGAAGATATTGGTATCTATATGTTACTCGATGCGTTCAGAACTTCAAATTACTCACTTGATGCATTCAGAACTTCAAATGGGTTTAACATTTGGCTCTTGAAGGAAACCACTTGATGCATTCCGAACTTCAAATGGGTTTAACATTTGGCTCTTGAAGGAAAACCAAATGGCAAATTGTCAAGAGGCCAAATGCATATATGGCAGAAAGGTGTGATGCCAAATAAGTGTAGAAGGAAGCAGCTCATTGAGATTCTGTAGGTGTCATTATCAGTATATAAGCAACAAAGCAATAATGTTATTATTGAAGTATAAGTGAATTGTCTACCTTTCCTCATCAGCTTAAGCTTTTGGGTATAATAGGTTGATGCATGCAACTCCATAGAGTATCAGACTATCAGTACTAGACGTGGAATTCGAATCCTGGCTAGCGCAAGTGCGAATAAAATATAATTGTTGCTCGCTCCTATTTCCATGTTTGATGCCTGGGGGAGCCTAATCCATTTTGTTCAGTAAAATTATCTTTTTGTTGCACGGAAAAGGTCTCAGTTGTGAATAGAAGTTACTTGGATGAAGTTTACTAGGAGTAGTTCATCAAACCTCATTCAACAGCTAAGCATTGGAGAGTGGGATCAGATATGAATTGATGTTACAGATACGAATACAAGTGGTTGTTTCTTTTGGGGATTCAACTTTTTTTTTGAGGCAGGGGGATTCAACTTTGAAGACAGATGCATTGAATATTGATACCATCTTGTATACATATCAGAAATTTGACTTCGAGTATTCAGATTTGGAAACGGTACGGATATTAAATGTCCAGATTCATATACAGATTAGCCATTTAGTATGTGAACCATTTTAGAACAGACATCTGGAAATATCCATCCTGTTCATCCCTATTGGAGAGTTTCAACACATTGGAACCTTACCTGCAAGCAGCAAAAATTTTCCATGGCACCATATGTATTTTATGTTATGTTAATTAGCTTCTGTGAATTAAATATATTCTGGATTTCAAACTCCTAAAAGACTTGAGCTGAAACACTATGGCGCCATGTTGTATTTTTTTTGTTAAATTAAATACTTCCTTTTCTTTATGTTGTTGTGTTTGTGTGCACAGATGGTACCAGAAATGAGAAACTGAAGTTTCATGCTTATGCTGATTTATTACTGCCACATATATATACAACACTGCATTACTTCCGTAATTTGGTGACAAGTTCTAAACCTTACAACCCATAGTCCAAAGTTTATGTAGCCCAGGGGATAATCTAAGAAGACATAACTGTGGAGAAAAGTCTACAATCTGAAAATATAAAATGCAGGGAGAATCTGAAATATACAGAAAACGGAGAGGAGAAGATATTGATTGGGCTTTACATAGTCCATGAGGACAAACTAAATTGATTAACCAGGGGTTTTCTGTGCCAAAAGAAAACGTCCATTAGGACATGCTGCCAATGGCTTAGGTAGCTTAGGTAGTAATTAATCTAATAACTGATGTGGCTGGCTGGCTACTGTGAAAACACCAGACACAATGCATAGTTATACTACAATGACCTAAATGACACAGCATTACCAGTTACCTGCCACAATTTCACCTATGAAAACAATGACCAAAAAGGAAAAAATCATGACCAGATACAAAAATATACAGCTTTTCTATTACTTACCCAACAAAATAGTAGGTATTGCTTGAGATCCCTCATAAGGATATCAACAACCGATTTGACATTTTCCCTGGTGAGTTAGAATATTACAATTAGCACCATTTGTTGTATAAATATTAAAAAGAAAGGAGGGAGAAAAATTAACCTTTTCCTTGATGACCATATTCCTAGTTCAAAATTCTGGAAGCAGAACCTCAGAAAATCATCACAGTATGGTCTTCTGAAAACTGGAACATGAGGCAAATTGCAAATTAGTATGTTATAACAGTCTTATATCCACATTGCTACTAAAAGAACAATGGTTTTAACTATTAAGATATCGAGTTTACCTAATTTGTTTCGAACCTTTGCATGTGCCAAGTGTGCATTACGGTAATCTTGATTTATATCTGCTAGCAGACCATTAAGGTCCAAGATCAGAAGTTTCTTCCTTTGAAACCTTATGAGCGATCCTCTTGGTGAGTAGATATTTCGGATCTTCTCTTCATGTGCCTCAGCTAAACATGAAGCACATATGCAGCTAAGACCATGATTTGCTGTCACACCTCCATTATCAGAAGAGAAGCCTGGTCCTCCATTGGCTGAAGCCTGCTTTGTTTTTCCCCTCCGTCTTTTTCTTCCTCCAGAGCACTCCTGCAACAAGCCGCTGTTCTCAGCGCAATTCTTATTTCTCTTGTTTCCATCCTTATTCTTCAGTAAAACATCAGCATCATTTGCCTTTGACTGAGCACTACTTCGATCATCACCATTTATGGAATCCATATTAACATCAGCATGTCCTGATGCCCCTACCACATCTGTGCAACCATTTTCAGATTTATCGGCCACAGTTATATCCATGGCAACAACACTAGGTGATGCCTTTGCGGAATCTAGTTGCCCCTGCATCTTGTTCTTCTTTTTCTTCTTCTTCTTGCGTTTTGGTGTACTCTTCGAAACTATAATTGGGAACCAACTCTAATCAGAGCATTCCCTTAATATAAAATTAGAAATTAAATATGCTTGAGAAGAGAACACTAATCTGTCTAAGCATGTGAACCTGAGCATGAACTGAACTACTGAAAAGAAGTACCATTGCCATTTGCTATGATACACCTTAGCTTTAGGCCCAAGTAAGAACACTGTCACAACATATGGTAAGACCAAAGGGTGCTGGGAGTTGGGACACGCATACCTGAAACAACATCAGATTCGGCCACAGTTATATCCATGGCAATAACACTAGGTGATGCCTTTGCGGAATCTAGTTGCCCCTGCATCTTGTTCTTCCTTTTCTTCTTCTTCTTGCGTTTTGGTGTACTCTCCGAAACTATAATTGGGAACCAACTCTAATCAGGTCATTTCCTCAATATAAGATTAAAAATTAAATATGCTTGAGAAGAGAACACTAATCTGTCTACACATGTGAACCTGAGCATGAACTGAACTACCGAAAAGAAGTAACCATTGCCATTTGATATGATACACCTTAGCTCTAGGCCCAAGTAAGAACACTGTCACAACATATGGTAAGACCAAAGGGTGTTGGGAGTTGGGACACACATACCTGAAACTACAGCGAAGTTGGCTTCCCTCTCAGGCATCAGACTGACCTCCACCTTGGCATTCTCCTCATTACATTTTGGTGTCCCCTCCATAGCTAAAATCAAGAAATCGACTATAGTCAGAACTCTCTCGGTGTAAAAACCAGTGCAGACTAGAAACGAAACTGAATTAACTTGACACGTGGTACAACCATAAAAAGGTGAACCAGAGCAACTGCTGCCTGGTTAGTACCAACTCTCACAGAGTAGTAACGGGAATGAATTGCACAGTATGCAGAAGTGTACAACAAGGTATTTAAACAGGCGCTCATCGAAGGAACTATGTGGCCATGAAGACAAACCAAAGCACACATCCCAAGTTGATACCATGATCCATGAACCCTAGCTCCAAGGCCTACCAAACAACGGCTATGTTGCTGCGAGCCTGCGACACATAGCAGGGGCCCAGACCAGGGTGTGGGCACTCGCATACCTGAATCAGCAGCGGTGGTGGAATCCCGCTCCGCAGTCCCCATCTTCGCCGCCGCTGCGGCCGGCGGCGCCGTGGAATCGAGATTTGACATCCTCTGTCCTAACCAGGACGAGAAATTAGAGAGGAAAGGGCAGCCGGGAGCTAAAGCGGAGGCATGTGCTCGCCGCGATGGGAGGCCTGATGCGCCTAGGATGATAGGATCTGGTGGCTACGGGGCCAAGGCGGAGGAGCAGTGCACTTGGCGAGCCGCCGGCGGCGGCGTTTCGCTCTGCTACCGGTGGCGCGGAGGATTTGGGGAAGATACAAAACCTCCGTCACCGTTCCCCATCCTCTGCCATTTTGGGCTGTAAATTTGAGTTGATGGGCCATGGTAATCGTATGGCCTTGAGGCGTAAGGTGTGTTTTTATTTTTCATGTTTGGTCGGTTACTAGAATTTATCATGTTCTGCTCAAAAAAAACTAGAATTTATCATGTCATAGATTTTTGGCGAGAAGTTGCAAAAACATGAGCACAATTATTCGTTACAAGTTTAAAAACTAGTTTTCATAGATTTGATATACCGATTGTTGGGATGTTAGTAAATTTTGATACCAAACCAAATAGCTGCCAAATTTTGACAACTAACAGTCAACCAAGCAGGCTCGTGATGATGCCACACCGTGACAAGAACGAACTGCGGTTTCCGATACCCACTGCGGTTGAACTCGTATCAGACCCAGACTCGGAGTTCTGATAGTGGGCGGGTGGCGAGCGCGGGGAGATGGGCAGATGGCACAGACACGGACTCTGCAGCCGCTATTCCTTTAGGGCGTTATAAAAAAATAGATCAAAACACGTACCTAGTAGTCTAGGGCACGGTGGCGCGGCTAGCTACGATGGAGGCTTCAGGTGGCAGCATCGACGCTCTTACCGACGACAACCTCGCCGACGTCCTTGTCCGCCTCGACGCGGTGTCCGTGCTCCGCTGCCCACGTCTGTAAGAGCTGGCGCCGCATCGCCACCGACCGGTCCTTCCTCGTCGCTCATGCTGCCGGCCGCCCGCGCGAGATGATCATCAAGACCAAATACAGCTACGCACGCAGCACCGTCCCTCTCTCTCCAACAGACGACGATCTCAACACCATGAAGGCCACTGGTGGCGACGACGACCATCGGGGGCAGCTTCTTCCTCTACGCGGGCATCGCCTCGCTCGCCTGGGTCTTCTTCTTCACCTACCTCCCCGAGACACGCGGCCGCATGCTCGAGCAGATGGGCGGCCTCTTCGGCATCCCTAACATGGCCGGCGACGACACCGACTGTCACAGAACCGACCAATTTATTAGAGCACAAGCGTGTAATTCGTTATTAGATAGCAAACTTACATGATTGAGACCTAATAAACCCGGTAGTCACACTGAAATCTCGAAGGATTTCAAACTTTCCGGTATAGCCAAGATCGTAATAAGTTTAGCGATCACCATTCACAACATACCTAGTTCGCACATAGTTTTACACATCGGAGTACAAATAAAGTTATTACAAACCAAGATCGAATTCGAAATAGTGGAAGCGATTAAGTCCAAATACGCACACACTTCGTTCAAATACTGTGCCAGGTTCTTAGTCAATATCCAGCAAAAGCATAAGGTAGAGTAGAGTGACCATGCCCAAGGTCTAATCATCACCCAACGCGGGATAGAAACAGTGCTGACAGTAGCCATAAAACATCTCACCATCTGCAACGACATGGGAAATAAAACTCTAAGTATGAGAATATACTCAGCTAGACTTACCCGTCATAAACTAAAAATAAATTGACTCCAAAGAGTGTGCAAGGCTATATAAGTGGAATATCTGACTCATTTATTTGCGGAAAAGCTTGCATTAAAGAAAGATTTGATCATAACCTTCTAGCATTGTATTTTAATTTGATTAATCTTATCATGCTAAATTAGCACATGTACTGAATAAGTATGGTAATAATTATTCAATAAGAATAGTAACCAATTCCGGTTGAGTGCCTTTCAACATCACAGCTCAACCATCTCATCTCTTTATTTAAGTTATTACTACGATGCCGCTGCTCAAGTCAAGTGTTCACTGTCCAAGAATGATGGCGATTATAATCGATTACTAACCAGCTGGCGGGTATTCCTCACACAAATCACACTCACCCGCTATAATGAGCTACAGATCACCGAAAATTCGATTCGGAAAATCACGGGATTAACAGGTACCATCGTATCCGGGAACCGCCCGGCTGCCTTATTCAGGGCGACCCTGACTTCGGACTTACTCTCCGCGTAACCCGTGGTCCCCCATCTTCTCCAATACGATGTGTACAGTAGGTCGACTCCCGGCCCAAACCAAACACAGGCTTCGCGGTCGGAACGACTTATCCTTTCAGCTAAATATGAGGCATGCGTTCAATATGACTTGAGGACGTACAACGGACAGGGTCCTAGTTCGACACAGACGGGGTAACCTCACCGAACCTCCAGTTCAGTCCCAACACCAATCCCGCCCGGTCTCGATTTATTATCTCCACATGGTTATCCAAGATAACAATGTATTCAATCATTTCGAGTCACCACCTATAACTCGCGGATGACAGAAAATCATCCGACTTCTATAGATCTAGTTAAAACAAGGCTAAGCAGATAATCGTACCTGAACCTAACAGGGTTGAAGGATATACAGTGGGCAAGGAATATAAGTAATGCAAGAACGGTATAAAACAACGTCTATAACTTAATGCATCAAATAAGTAAAGGACTCAAGTTAGATATTTGCAAACCACAGGGAGAATGCTCTAGGGCTTGCCTTTCAGGAAAGAGCTTGGCTGATGGTCGGGACACTCAGGAAGATCAACCTCGGGATCCTCTCCTGCTGCTATCCCCTGCACCAAGGCTTCCTGCTGGCCTTCCTCTCCTTGTACTCTGGGAACTACCGTTTCGAGCTCTGACGATCCTGTATGATATATGGTACGTATGAATACCACGAATACATAGTAAATATAAGGTACATGCTGATGTGGATGAATACTCAATTAAAGATAATTGACATGATTTTAAAATATGTATGATAAGCACATGTCATCTGCATTCTCTTCTACAATCAAATCTTATACAAGCCTCACATTACAATTTACTTACACATTAAAAGGAATTATAAACGATAAATATTTTGCACATTGCCCTCTACTGAACCAAAACCAATAACAGATTTCACCTATCACAAACATCAGAAAAAGCATTATTATACACATGAAATAATGACTTAAAGCATTATTAATTATTAAAAGAAATCAGGGCAGAACTGCAACATGACTTTAGATTACTTAGAAAATTCTGTAAAAATTATAGAAGCTTAAGCATGCCTAATGTAGACTACCATAAAATTTTTAGGTCAAAACAGTAAGTACTTTATCCTACACAAAAATGATAAGGCAGCACAATTTAACGGATATAAAATACTTTGTACATAGAAAAATGTCAAACAACAGATCTCAGAATATCCTTAGCTTTAGATTAGCATAAAAACATCCTCCAAAAAGTTTCATGCATAAATCACTTATATATTATTTATTATGAATTATTTATCATCTACTTGAAAAAGACACCATAACTAAACAAGGCAATATTTACACATGACATAGCCTTTCAACATTTTTTACAGATAGAGCATGACATAAGAAGACTAACAAACTTGGATTCACATTTTTCTGAGCAACAGAGAATTACTTATGCATTTTAAAGATAAAGGCATTTAATAGGGATAAATAAATCTATACAGAAAAGTATCACAAAAATCATATTTTATATTTTTCATGCATAGTCTACTCATAAAAAAAATACTACAATTTGAACCAACTCATTTGGACTAAAAATGAGTGAGTTATGATTTTTCAAAGCTTTTACCAAAAATCTGAAAAACAGATTCTTTAAACAAAATAGAAATCAGTTCTGCACCGAGAACCCTAGACTTTTTAGTAATTAACTGAGCCCTGTTTTAAAACTCTCTGAGTCTGGTCACTTTGCACTTAAGTCTGGAAAAGATTAACATATTCTGCCCGACGATCCTCAACGAAGGAGAGGTCGTCGGCGTCGGGATTTCTCGCCGACGACGAGGTCACCGGCCGAACACGGCCACCACTAGACTCAACTCATCGACGCGAACCCGTTGGTGTACAAGATGCAAGCTATCACGGAGAAAAATGGCGGCAGCGATGATCGGCGGCGAGCGGCGGCTCGGCATGTCGGCGAACTCGCCGGAATCAGCCACAGCGAGGTGCAAGGACTAGCCTACCAGCTCCAGCGAGTCCAAGCGACTCAAGTTCACCGCAAAACACGAGGAAAAGCTAGACAGAACGTCGATGACGATGCACGCCGGCGAGCGGCGGCATGCATGTCGGCGGTTCGACGGTTGCCGGCCAACTCCAGCCAAATCAAGGCCCAAGAACTATCCTGCGACCTAATTGAAGTCGGGGCGACTCGATTGCACTAGCAAATGAAGGCAAAGGTCCATCGGAGTGAGCTCCGTGCGAGCGGCGACGCGATCCGCGACGGCGATCGGCCAAAATCCGATGAACACAAACCCTAATCGATCCCATGAACTACACCAACCTGTTCTACTCATGCAGGCGACCACGATGCGCAAGATAAAGGAGGGAGAAGGGAAAGGCTGGCCACGGCGGACCGCGCGGCGGTCGGGGCGGCCATGGCCGGCGAAGGGGGAAACGGTCGATTCGACCTCTACCTTGGTCTCGAGGGCAGGAAACGTGCACAGGGTGTGCCTCACACCACGGCGGAGCTACTGGCGAGCTCTGGGAAGAAAATGACAAGGCTGTGATGTGCGGTGGCGATGCGAGCTCGGGGCAGCGGCAATGGCGGCTTTCGAGCTCGCTCGAGCTTGGGAGGGGAAAATGCGGGGCGAGGAGGGGGCGTTAGCTGGCCGGGGTGGTAGAGAAAAGGTGCGGCGCGTCTGGCGCATTGAAGCTGGCGGCCGAGCTCAGACAGGCGGGCCGCGGCGTCGGGGCGCGCCGAGCGCGTGGCATGCATGCGGGGTCGGCCGAGGGCGCGTGGAGCGGCGGTGGGGTCCGGTCGGGCGCGGAGCGGGATCGGCGTGCGGCGCGCGGGTGCGCGGGGCGGACAACAGACACCGGCGACACCTGGCGTACGGCTGCCACGCGGCTAGCGTCGGCACTGACACCGTCGGCGCAAGGAAGAAGAAGAGAGGGAAGAAGGAGGCCGACGGGTGGGTCCCACTGCGCCAAGATTCGTGCAGAACTTGATTAACTCCATATTTTCCAAAATAATCCGAATTTGAAGAAACTTGTAAAAGATGAAATGTTGCTCTCAATGAGTAGAACATTTCACTTTTAAACATCAAAGCCTAGTTCTGCCTAAAATTTGAAATTCAAAAATGAGGATTTAAAATCCATTTAAAATTAAAAGAAAAATATTTTTATAAACTGTTTTTGACACACTTCCAAGCCTTTTCATGAAATGACCCAAAAATAAGTTTTGCTCCAAATAATTTTCTCTACAAACTTCATTTAACACTCAACTCCAAACAAGCAACCTATCACATAGCTCTAGTTTAAATCAAAGCAAGCATATTTTTCATTTTATCATTTCATGTAAACAATGACTATACAAAGAGATGATTATGCTC
The DNA here is from genome assembly GCA_023333625.1 of Bothriochloa decipiens. NCBI lineage: Eukaryota > Viridiplantae > Streptophyta > Magnoliopsida > Poales > Poaceae > Bothriochloa > Bothriochloa decipiens. The sequence continues at coordinate 45,471,524 of CM041639.1, forward strand.
ATGATATGCAAGATAATGCATGCTTAACACCATGGTGTGTTACACCGACCAGCAGTCGTCGCCTGGAAAGGAGAAGAAGACCTCAAGCAACGTCGAGATGTCATCGTCGACGACGGCCACCGAGAATGTTATCTGAAGTACCGAGAACTAAGAAGGCGCGCGAGAGATTGCGCGGCGGTGGCGAGAAACCAGAAACGTAGTACGACGCATGAAGGCCGCGCGCCGGCGATGACCGGCCGGCAGACGCGCGGCGCATCACGCATGTAGTCAAAGACGACTTTATGTTCAAATAGGATAGGAGTACTTATTGCAAGAGGATAACTTTCTTGTTTGGCCTTTTTGGCCGCTTGTGTGTACGTGTAGGTAGGAATCTATTGCACTTGCAGGAGTACGTGTGTGTTGACGTGTATCGTGTAAGCAATAACAAGGGATGTATGGACTGCGGAGTCAAAGCACGAGAGTAAAATATACATGCTTGGTGGTTGGCTTACTATGAAGCAAGCTAGCTAAGGTTTGATGCTAAATGAAGTGTTTCAAACAACTCAAAGAGGATAAAGAATTTGGGATGGGAGCCAGTTGTTGTCGGTTGCGCAGAAAGAGAAGCGCTAAGCTATTACTCCCTCATGTAGAAGATAGAAGATAGGTAAGGGCCAACTAATTCGCAAACGTTCACCAAAACAGCAACTAGGGAAGGATAAGGATCAGACAGTCTCCGCAACTTTTTTTTTTAAAAAAGAAAGATTTTCTTTTTTTTAAAAAAAAGGTCGTCGGTGTCACTGGTGGCGGCGACGATCTCAACTGCATGAAGGTCCCACTCCTGCACTTACATCATCTGCAACCCGACGACGAGACAGTGGGCCAACCTACCTTCGCCTTTCACCTCGGCGCCCGTGCCCGCGCCCCGTCGCGCTCTTGACCTCCGTGTCGGTACCAACGTCGCCTGCGGCTTCTACTTCCATCACTCGTCCGGCGAATACGGCCTCCTGCTCCACTGTGTAAGAGGACTGAAAGGACCTGACTTTCAGCAAATAATTTACCATAGTTAAATAAACATTAAGTTTCTGTTGATTACATCAAGCTAGTAATTTGATACACCTTGACAAAAAAAAACTCATATGTTAATTCCTGGAATTAATTAAGTACATATGCACACCAGTATAGCTTCACAAAATAACACAAATCCTTTCTCACACAGTTACAACGAAGTAGTATATTGCACTGTAGCAGTAGTATATTTCACTATAGCTACAGTTCAATTAGTACACCAGTGGTGTAGTCATGCCCTTCTAGAAGTCGGCCAACCAATCCACTAGCTGCAGCTCACCAGCACACTGTAAAGTCTCTTGACCAGCCGATTAAAATATTTAGAGGAGAGGAGTAGTAGAAAAAGAGCTCAGGTGAAAGGAACCTGCCTCCATCGAAGTAGTACTCGTCAGTTCTTCACTCTTCTCACACAGGACTGAGGCCACCGGAGAGCACCGCGTCCATCTCTTCCACTCCCTGCTTCAAAAAAAAAAAAAAAAAAAAAGACCAACATCACACACCAGCACAGGTTGGTGACTTGATCACCATGGAGGGCACATGGAGTGAGAAGAGAGGGAGCTGACCATGGAGGAAGTCAAGAAAAGTAGCCAAGTGAGGATCAAGCACGTCAAGAAGGAGAAGCATTTCAGTAGTCAAGACCTGCAAGAAGGAAGAGTGCTTGTTGAGGGAGCACAAATCTTAAGACCGAAGCTGAACATCACCAGGATTAAGGTGAGGTTTATTTTCACGTGCACATCCTAGCTAATCTGTTTCTTCCTCCACTAAGAGCACAAGACGCCTGCCATGGAAATAGATATCTTGACTGTACTAGCAGAGCACAGCCAGTAATATAAAAATGTTTTGGGCCAAGAGAAATATGCCAACTATTATCAGAACTCATGCCAATAGGGATAATATCTTGACCTTCTTAGTTGTCCACCTTAACAACACTGACAATATGTCTAGGATGCAAGAAGAATGATGAACTACCTGCTACCAGAATAAGGCCTAACTCGTATTTTCTCTAGCACAAGCATACACATGTGATAATTTTATATCTCAATCTGGGATAAAATTTATAGCCCAAGAAACTCCACATCTAGCAACACACAGGCTGTAATCTCGAGTTACAGGCTAGATGAACTAAGCATGAAGAACAAGGGTTAAGCCACTCACTGTCAGGTTGGGGGAAACTAGTGCCGGGTCCAAATCTCTGCACAACACCACCACGCAGCAGCACCACGTGCTCCCTGACCCTGTCTCTGGGCGCCATGGCTGCACAGCTCGTCACCTCAGTGGAGCACGCCGCCACCGCCGCCCAACCTGCACACCACACAGAGAGAAATATTGAAGGGGAAAATTAGTAAATAGCAGCTAGTAACCACGTAGATTTAATTTGGGGTAGGAATCCCTGGAGAGCCCAACCATGGCGGTCGATTTGGAGAAGGGGAAAGGATGCACAGCACAGCCATGGGTGTCGATCTGGAGAAAGGGAAGAGAGAGAGAGAGAGAGAGGAAATGGAGAAGGAGAGTACGTGTATTGCCCATTGCCTGTTATTTTGCTTTTGGGCTGCTAGTACTACACGTGAGAATAAAATGGGCTTAACAATACCAAATTAATTTAATGATCCACTAAGCACAGCTAGGCAATATTCTTTCTATAAATCACATCATAATTAGTACTAAGTATTAGGAAGCTATTTCTTGACTGTAGGAGGACCACATGGCTACGTATATATATTGTGTGCATATATGTGTGTTATTTTTCTAAGTATCAGTATATATATACTAATTACAGGGAGCAAGCTAAACCAATGGAAGGGTGTATGGACAAAATGGATGGATCTGATGTCACATTTTAAGGCTCAGGTAAGTCATATAGATGAAACATGGATTTTTACAAAATATAAACCTATTTCCAAAATACTTGCATCAAAATCTATTTTCTAAATTAAATTAAATGGACAATGATGATGATGATGATGGATAATGGTTATTTGATGATAATTGACTATTCGAGTAGAGAGAGTTCATGGAATGTGATGATGATTTTGGGTGGGTCGAGCTCTCTCTACATCGACTATGAAATATATAGGAACTCACCTCTTCTCACTCATTATGTGTGCCGTATGATGTCGTGTCTACCATGAGTTCGTTTGCGACGGGCCGAGTCCGGTACCCATGAATGTTGTTATACTCTCTATGGTATGTCGGGAGAGGGTTGGGTTGATGAGATAACCCCCAATCAGCTGTCGATGAAGTACAGCCAGACGCATATATTAGCGCACGTGAGTAGACGTGGATGTATATAATATACGGAAGTGGGGAAAGTCAAGGTATCTTGACCATGAGTTACACCAAAGGAAGTGTAATGAAAAATTGGTCAGGGTAATCATGGGTAGGTTGACACAAATCTACGCAGGGTTAAAACCATGAATTCATGTCTCCTGGATTGAAGGCTACAGGAGCCTATAGGAAGTTCTTTCTCACTTATGAGTGATAATAGATTTTTTAACTTATTTTCTAAAATACATAATTTTTTGATAAATGATCTATGATTAAGAATGGATATGACAGATGATTAGGTATGCATTTCATGGATTTATTATATACTTGTTGAGTACTTTGTACTTACTCTTGTTATAACTCTCCCCCCTTCAGATGAAAATATGAGATACGCCAAGCACATGACTAAAGGAAGATGCAGGAGAAATACAGGATACAAAAATTTATATTGTAATGTGAAGAGTTATGATTATATTTGTTTTAGGTAAATATTTATTAATTACCATTTTTATTAAATGTAGCAATTTTTGTAAGGTCCTAACTATTGTTCCATCGCAACTCTCTGATTAGGGTCGTTTTTATTCGAGAAGATTTTGTCTTATCGGATAATAATCCTTAAACCGGTGTTTTCACCTTGGTAGTGAAAATGCGGGGCATTAGAAATGGTATTCAGAGCCAACTCTCGCGGTTTCACGGACGTATGGATCGGGAGCTCGGACAGGTTGTGCATGGCTCCAGATGAGAGAGCATGGCAACTTGGGCCGAGGAGCTGGTAATGCGGACGGTTAGGCCAGGTTTCGGGTTACTGTAGCACATGGCCACTGTAGACCGTAAAACCTGAGCACCAAATGGTTAGTACCATACCGGAAGTTGAGATGAAAACGAAATAACTTAAATAGTCAGACCAAGGACACATATTAACCTTCGATTAACCATTTTAAACGAAGCGAGGACGAAAGTTCAAGCGGGTTTTTACGCGGATGGGGCCTACTTCTCGACAGAGTAGACCATAGCTATGGACCCGGCCTAAGGTTCTTAGAAAGACCTTCATGGCGGGACTTGGAGCACTATTGTTGCGTCGTCTCAGTTGGCAGCGCAC
>CM041639.1:45475941-45522797 GCA_023333625.1 Bothriochloa decipiens
AGGGCAGCAGCACGGGCAAGATGCTAGCCTTCGACACGGCTTCTGAGACGTTTTGGCTGATGCCGCGGCCGCCTACAGATCCGGAGACGACAATGACAAAGACAGATGCAGCGATGAGCGATCTGCTGGAGCTGGACGGAGAGCTCAGCGTCGCGACTATACATGGCGCGACGACGCTGGACATCTGGGCACTGCAAGACTATGAGGAGGAAAAGTGGACGATGCGCCATCGGCTCAAGGTACAGCCACCGCAGCCGCCATGGTCATTGGACAACTGCAAACCACACCCCATTATCATGGGCAATGCACCCCATGGGAGCAGCGCTATCCTCGTCGGATTTGAACAGGCTAGTGGGGTCATGGTGTACTCTCTCAAAGACAATAAGAGGAGCAAGGAAATCTATTTTGGGGGTTTTGTTTCATTCAAGGTATTCAGCGAGAGCCTCGAGCCACATGCTTTCTTTGACTCATCTCACACAGTGCCACTAAACTTTTCAAATCCTTTGTTCAATGAGAGCAGGGCAGAAGTGCCTAGCTGTAACTAATATAGTATCTTCAAGTTAATTGGGTGTTACCCGTTCTAATTTCTCAATCGATGGTCAATGGGACGATGTTTGTCGTTGTCTCCTAGAGGTGGGACTTGGGACAGACCGGTTCGGCATGGCATGGCCCTCTGGTGCTTCATGTCGTTTGGATCGTGCTCTCTAGGCATATGTGTAACACTTGGCACTATTATTATTGGACTTGCTATAAGAGTAGAATATTGTGCTGCTCTCTTAATTAACTTAGTCTATAAGCAGCTCTCACGCCGGCAACGCGGCTCTCTCCACCTCCTCTTGCTGCTCACATTAACCCCGATGGTGACGCTATGGGTGGTCGATCCTCACCCACTTCCTTGATGGCAAACTTAACCCCTGTTGACATGACAACAGTGGAGAAGGCGCAGGCACAGCACACCACGACCACGGTGGAAGCACATGAAGGAACAACACGTTGTGGGCGCTTCCCTAAATTATACCGATTGTGCGGATGAGCTTATTAATCCAGTGACTGAAAATTGGGACGTCTAGCTTCTTGCACAAGCCTTTTGGGGAAGAGGACGTCCAAGTAATCAGATCACTGCCGCATGCCCGCATCACGGAGGTGGATGATGTGATAGGCTAGCATTAGCATTATGACACTAAAGGGCTTTCCTCAGTCAAATTAGCTTATAAAGTACTTCCTCCGTCCTAAAATAAGTAATGTTTTGATTATCGTGTCACAACTTTGACTCGATTTGTAAAAAATATATACAATATTTATATATCTAAATAATTTTATTTAAAAATTAAATTTAAAGATCTTTCCGATGATAATAATTATTTAGCATAAATAATAATATATTTTAATATATAATTGTCGAAAGTTATTTCTTAGAAAGCAAGAATAACACTTATTTTGAACGGAGGGAGTACATCGGGCTAGCTAGCGAAGAAAGGAGAATGCAGAGAGCTAGGCCAGGAGCAGCTGAAGGAAGTGGAGGGAAATGGGAATAAGGATGACCATAAACTATGGAAGGTTGATTGTCCACCGAAGGTCAGGCATTTCCTTTTTTTCCCGAAAAAAGATGGTCAGACATTTCCTGTGGCAACTTGGACACAATACATTGGCACCGAAGAAGACCTTACAACGATGAGGCATGGTGGTCATTTCTTTTTGAAATGCAAGGAGGTGAGGAAAGTTTTTAGGGAGTTAAATCTGGAGTCGACGCGTTGTCAACTAACTGAATTTACATCACCAAAAGAAATGTTCTGCTTCGTTCTAAAGCTGAAGCCTAAATAAAACACAGCTTACTGTTATACTGTTGTGGGATGGACGGAACAAGTTTAGAGAGGAGGAAGAAGAAGATCAGGTCTGGATGTGACCTATGTGACAGCTGCTTTGGCGGATAGAATTCAGAAAAAGGGCGTCCCAACGCTGTTGCCAGATTTCCGTCCGTGCCGAAATGGGCTAAACCACAGCAAGGAAGTCTTAAAGTAAATTCAGATGGGGCGTATGATAGTGCAACTGGCTCGGGTGGCCGGGGCTTTATAATTCGTGATGATCAGGGCCTTATGGTGATGGCGGGCGCAGGCAAGAAACAATTCCTACAGAGTGCTTGTCGTGCGGAGTTATTGGGATGCTCGGCAGGCCTAAGAGCACAGCGCAGCTGGGAACACGCAGAGTAGAGTTGGAGACGGTGTTTAACTCGTATCAGACTCAGACTCGGAGTTTTGACGGTGGCGAGCGCGCGGAAACGGCAGAGACACGGACTGTGAACGATTCCTTTAGGGCCTTATTATTTGTGAACGATTCCTTATTAGGCCGGAGTAGAGATAGAGATTTATATATATGAACAAAAAAAACCTACATCAAAACACGTACAACGGCGGCGCGGCTACGAATACGATGGACACTTCAGGTGGCAGCATCCACGTTCTTACCGACGATAACCTCGCCGACATCCTTGTCCGCCTCGACGCGGTGTCCGTGCTCCGCTGCCGCGCCGTCTGCAAGAGCTGGCGCCGCGTCGCCACCGACCGGTCCTTCCTCGCCGTTCATGCTGCCAGCCGCCCGCGCGAGATGATCATCAAGACCAAATACGGCTACGAACGCAGCGCCGTCCCTCTGTCTCCAACAGACGACGATCTCGACACCATGACGGCCGCCGGCGGGCATCATCATCATCGCTACCTGTTCGACCCGAGCCGGAAACCCGCGGATGGAAACAGCATGAGCTCCGAGTTCGAACTATATGCTTCGCTCGACGGCCTGCTTGTGCTTGGGGGGAGGGGCTCCCTCCCGCGCTCCCGCCCACTTACGTCATTTGCAACCCGGTGACGACACAGTGGGCCAACCTACCTTCGCCTTTCACCGCGGTGCCCGAGCCCCGCCGCCGCGGGGTTCTTGACTTCCATAATAACGTCGCCTGCGGCTTCTACTTCCACGCCTCGTCCCGTGAGTACCGCCTCCTCCTCCACTGTGAAACGGGAGCTTTGCCCCGGGACTTGGAGTGCTATTGCTGCGTCGTCTCGGTTGGCAGCGCACATATGCCTCGGCGGTTGGCTCACGCTCCACCTTCGAAGGACCTTTTTCCCTGCTACGCTGACCCCGTGTCTTACCACGGGACCCTCCATTGGTTGTCTAAACACCCCGAGCCCGAGGGCAGCAGCACGGGCAAGATCCTAGCCTTCGACACGGCTTCAGAAACGTTTCGGCTGATGCCACGGCCACCTGAAGCTCTGGAGCCGACGATGAAGGCGAGAAGCGATCTGCTGGAGCTAGACGGAGAGCTCAGCGTCGCAACTATATACTGGAGCAGTAACGGGACGATGCTAGACATCTGGGCACTGCAGGACTACGAGGCAGAGCAGTGGACGCTGCGCCATCGGCTCAAGGTGCAAAGGCCGCCACAGTCAGGCGGCAGCTGGAAACGCCCCATTATCATGGCCATGGGCAGTGCACCCCGTGGGAGGAGCAATGCTATCCTTGTGGGATTCTCAGAGACTAAGGTGGTCATGGTGTACTCTCTGAAAGACAGTAAGGTGCGCAAGAAAAACGGTTTAGGGAGTTTTGTTTCCTTGAAGGTATTCAGTGAGAGCCTCCTGCCACTGAACTTTTCAAATCCTTTATTCAATGAGAGCAGGGGCAGAAGTGCCTAGGTGTAATAACTGGAGTAGTATTTGCATTTGTGTTACCATTGTTTAAAATAGTGGCTGTGAAACTGAGGGATCAAAGTATTTGTTTCATGATGCCTGTCAATGTACTTCAAGGAATTTGCTTTGAGTAAACTGAGACGGCACATCCGTTCTACTACATAAGTATAAGTGTATTCAAGTATTCGAAGTTTATATCAAATTATAAGAAGTTTTATTTGAAGTAAAAAAACTCCATCTCGGTTTAAAAGTCGACATTCACATGCATGTTTACCATTAATGTCATCCTCAAACCTAGTGTAACAAGTCTAACGACGGCCTAACAAAATTGGAAAGAAAGTGGGCCAACTCAGGCCCAGAAGAGGAGGAGCGCGCGCACGCGCAAGGAGGGGCCGGTCGCGCAGCCGGCGCCGTCTACGGAGGATGCCACGTCAACTAGACAAATTAGAAAAAAATAAAATAAAAAACAGTGAATCCGTAGGATTGCCGGTTGCTTAGAGGTTAAGTCTTATCAGGATTACAAATAAAGACTCTCATGTATTCATTGCAATCAAGAAAGGAATAGGGGAAACCCTTTACCCTAGCTCTCAGCTCTTGGCTTCCTCTCTCTCCCTCCAAACCCTAGCCGCCGCCGCCCCTACCCGGCCAGCGCCAGCACCGCCGTCGCCCTTACCCGGCCTGCGCCAGCGCCGCCGCTGTCAACAGCGCGCAAGGCGTGCGCCCTAGCGCCGCCGCCTGATAGGCTGCCGCCCCCTTTGTGCTCGCTCGTGCCGCCACGTGCCCCAGAGTTATACCTCTTATAACTAGACGTGGTAATTACAATAATATCTCCTCCACGATTAATAGAGAGTTAAATGTGTGATTTTCTTTACCTTATAACATGTCCTAGAGGCTAGAATTTCTAGAATAACTTATATTTAAGGATGAAGGAGCTATATTTATTAAGGATGGAGGGAGTAATATAGCATATGAGACTTTACTAACTCCGAGTGGTTTATTCGTCGCGGACCACTTGAGTTTTTGCTGTTTTTCTTTCTTTAACTGATGTTGGATTAGTCCGTGCTAACTTATTGACACACAAGACTATGAGAGTGGTCGCCAATTAGTAGTGCATTCATGAATTGTTTCTACTAACCAGCAAATATATTCATGTGTTGCGACGGTACATATAACTTGGTTACCAATGATAATGAGGGCAGCTATATGTTTGTTTCATTTAATTGGCTTTGGCCCAACCTGATTTCAATTGAATTGAACGAAATAAATTTTGAAATCCATAATAAATGACACTAACTCAATATTAATCCCAGCATATACAAAATTGAATAGAGATTGCGACTCAGTCTAAATGGTTGGCTATTATGTGCACTTATTGCGAGTTTAAGAAAGGTGAAAAGCGAGACACATGACTACACACGGGCTGAGTCACAACGCACACAGGCTCAGGCTTGGAAGGCTAGGCCACCATATTTGTGGTGTGGCACAAGATAAGATTTTGCAATTTGGGGACAAGGAACAACAAAATGAGAGATGTAACAAGAGAGGGAGTGATGGATGAATGGACGAAGAGAGTGAAGGACGGATTAAACATATTTACTGCTTTTTAACATTAGATTAGTGATGTAAATTACTCTCGACAAAAAAACATGTTATTATATTTTTTTATCTGAAGTCACAGTTTTTTAAGTTTGCCCAAACTTACTAAGAAGATTGTAGGAGTAACTATTTATGGCTCAAAATATGTATTACCATAAACATACTTTAATGCTGAATCTGGCAATATTTATTTAAAAATGTCAATATTTTTATAAGTATTGTTTACCTTAAAAGATAGTTTTATTTAAAATAAACTAGAATGAATTTTTTTTGAAGCGAGGGAATCAAACTGCCTTCATAAACGATTGCTACAGAAGATGGAGCAGCTGTGCTATCTACTTCTACTGTCGGGAGAAGTATATAGGGTTGACATCTGGGCAACGAGCAGGGGTGTCAAAGAAGGCATGTGGCACGAGGCTCTCGCTGAATGCCAGGAATCTGGTGAATGCGTGAGCATTACCGTAACTCCGTGGAACACGAACTCTGTGGAAATGACCCTCTTGGAGATCGTACAGCCTGCTCACCGTGCTGCCGCTGGCTCCAATGACGGTGACGTCGCTCCCATTCCCAACAGAGAGCACGTTGGTCACCGATAACCGATGAGAATAGAAGAACGTCATCGGCAAGTGGTCGACCCGATGGCGCAACGTCCATGTGTCCGCCTTGTAGTCTCGCAGGATCCATACGTTGAGGGACGTCAGGCTGTGCATAGCTGCGGCATGAGCTCCCCGTCGTGCTCGAACAAGGCCATCATCATCATGGTATCCTTGTCCTCCGGCGGGCGTGACATGAGCCGGAACGTCTCAGAAGCCGTGTCGAACGCTAGCATCTTGCCAGTGAGGGCGGCTTGAGGGTGCACAATCCAATGCAGGACTCCACGATGAGCCACGGGATCCTCGTGGCCTTCATGTCAACAGCGGGCAAAAGGGGCTTGTCCCAGTCGACGCGGCAGGATGGCACCTGTCGGGAGGACGTCGTAGTAACGCGGTAACTTGGCCATGCTCCTAGTGGGGGCCTGGAGATTCCAACTCGTCTCTGTCTATGGCATGGCACAAAAGCCGGTACTCGCCGGAAGAGGCGTGCAAGTAGAAGCCGCAAACGGACTGCGATATAATCTTGCTCAGCCAGCTCCGGCAGGTTGATCCACTGCCTCATGGTGGGGTTGCAGACGACGAAGAGGCCCCGACGTTGTTGCTTCAGCACGAGCAGGCCGTCCAGCGAATGCAACACGAGGTGCCAGGCACCTTTGCCGGGTGCATAGCGGCAAAGGAAGCGGCGCCGCCGCCGGCGCTCCTCCTGCGGACCTGTTGGGCACACAAACATGCGAATGAGAAGAATGAATTGCAAATTGCAATAATACTTCGATCTGTCGGATGGTGCCGGCCCTACGGCGCCGAAGGGCATCACTGAGTTTGGCCAGGGCGGCCATGCACTGGTCATCGTCGAGCTCGACCCGCTCACGCTAACCACGCGCTCGGACATCACAATCGATCGCCGCGTGGCGGAGGACCCGATGCTAGTGGAGCTCGCTGCTTCACTCAGCGTCACTCAGGCCGTCCCGAGACCTCCTCTGGTCTCCCAGCCGGGTGGACGAGGTCACGGTGGCGGTCATCAGTGCCTGCACGCCGACTTCGCCTCAACAGACGCTGTGGGCACCCCCGTTGTCGTCTATGTAACATCGAACCTTACTCTTGTAAGCTAGGACGGTCCGGCCGACGGCAGTTAGACCTCCAGTTGTGCTTGTCATAAGCACGTCGTTGTACGTTTTCACTATTCTTCTTAATACAATGATACGCAAACCTTTTGCGTATTTTAGAAAAAAATACTTCAATCTGTCTCAAACAATACATTTCAAGGAGTATTTATAGGGGGCCCTGATTTCGCGGTTACAACAAAATTACAATGTTAACCTTGATTGTTCCATACATATGTCTGAAAGACAGGGAACAAGTGGTAAAACACACTTCGCCTTTCTACTTCTCTTGCTTGATCCTTGAACCTGATGTTATCGGATGAAATTTTGACTTGGCTCGTCGATATATGAATGTTGTAATTATATCTCTTAAGCGAAGTCGACACGTTAGCTTCGCTAAGATCTGACGCCACGCGAAGTCATCTATCCTGAAAAGTTAAAAACGACCGAGCAAAGTTTAAATTAAGTCACGCGAAGTTGTTATGTCATCTTCGCGGAGCACGTGTTCACATTTCTCAATAGATATGAATTAGAAACTTATTTTTCAACTCTAAAGTATGAACGAAGTGTTTCATGTGATAAAGTTGTTCCCAACAGGACCCGTCACGTCAAGAGGCACGGTTTCCACATCCCGGCCTCCTCCGAAGGACTGCATGATCATCTCGCGCGGGCGGCGGGCAGCGTGGGCGGCGAGGAAGCAATGGTCGGCGTTGACGCGGCGCCAGTTCTTGCAGACGGCGCGGCAGCGGAGCACGGACTTGGACGGGAGGCGGACAAGGATCTGCATGAGCGCGTCGTCGCATAGAGCGTCGATGCCTCTGTCGCCTCCACTTGATGTCCCCTCCATCTCTTCTTCGATCGATCCTGCGCTGGCTGCTGATGAACGCCTCGATCCAAACCCGGCCGATCAGAGAAGAGATGCCAGGAACGCCGGTTACGCAAGAGGACGAAGGCGGCTGTTCTGTTCTCCTCGGAGACGGGGATGTGGATCCGAAAATTCCGGCCGGTGAAATAATAAGGAGCGGAAGAGCAAGATCCATTTGGGTCCTCCACGGACCACGGCTACTCCAGTTCAAACCTGACACATGGGCTTAGCCTGCCTAGAGCTCTCGGCTCCATATCCAGGAGTGTGTGGCGAAGCGTGTCCCTTTTCGGGTAGAAATCGGAAAGGGCGATTGCACTGGCGCTCGCGACCAGAGATGGTCAAGGAAGGCGCAACAGGCGGCGGCCAGCGGAGGAAGGCGCCGGCGCTTCTCCAGCACATCTACTGCAAGGAGACATCTCTTCAACTACGGAGCTTGAGAACTGATTACATTCACTACAGTTGCAGTGCTGGCAGTTTCAATTACAACTAACAGTACTCGAAATTATCACGAGAACATCTCCTGAAAGGAATCTGTACAAGAGGCCACACAGGACAGCTCTACAGCCTGAACTTTGCATCTGAAAATTTGACCCCAACAACTATTACAAATGAAACCACAGGTCAAAATGAAGTTTCTGTGAAGATCTGGCACTGGGAATCGTCAAACAGCCAGGTGGTCATCCTGAACCCTGCTCAGAGCTCAGAAGGGCGTGGGAAATAGTAGCAGACCATTCTGAAACAGCTTTTTTTAATACCACATTTGATTTGGTAATAACTCTGGTCCTGAACAGTCATCCTCATCGTCATCATCAATAACCAATCTGTGTCTTCTTTTCAAACCAGCCCTTCGATTAGCATCAGAGTTTGTTGCGTCCCCTGATTCAGTCATGTTTCCATCATCAGTGACCATTTGGTCAGTATTCTCGTGATTACCTAGCTCGTCTTCAAAGTCATCCAAAAGTTCAGCTTCAACGGTATTGCCACTGTTATTGACTGGATCAGACCTAAGACTTACAGAAGCATCCCTGCAAAGTGAGAAATTTTCTTTTGTAATTGAATAGTGCGTACTGTAGTGTACTTCTCTTATTGGCATGAGATGATCAGCTACTTGTTTTCAAATGCCTTATGTAATATGACAAAAACAAAGATGATCAGCTACTTGTTTCCAAAAGTTCAGCTCCTAGAATGCTAAGCCATACTGAAAAGGTGAAACTAAGAAAAGAAAGGGTTCCCTGCATCAATAAACACTTAAGATGTGATGCACATACGCTCTACAAAAATGCAAATGCCTACACAATGTTCTCACAAAAAAGTCTGCATATTGGCAGAGAAAATCGACATCTAGTTTCCTAAAAAAACTACATATCTAGGAAAGAAGCTCAAAGAGAAGATGTCATTCTTCCAATGTAGTACTTTCGAGAAAAAAAGAAACATATCACAGCCTACAGCTTAGAAGCCACCACCACTATCTGTCTATTTAGCGTCTGCCATGTAGCTTCACATGCTTATTTGGTTATATGTATGTCAAAATAAGGAAGTTATCTGCTTTTGAAGTTCATGCTATGCAGGCTATGCTCTTTTTATGACATTTTCACAGGCTAATCCTACAAGCAACCAAAAAACATCCCTGGTTTTTTATGAAGCACTCAATAAGAATAGTCATGAACTTGAGGCAGCCTGTTAATTTGAAGGGCTTGGAGGTACTTACGTGACATTAGAAGCAACAGTCTCATCATGTAGGTTAATATTTCTCAAAGACTCTTGGTCTTCTATATTTGCTGAGAAATTTGACGTCACTAACCTCTTCTTTTTCCCACTTCTGTTAATTAAAATGAAAGGAAATGATTATTTAAAATAAAATTGGGAACATATTGAGTTAATGAAGTCTAAAAAAAATGCAGTCCTGAAGTCTATGTAAAGATGCATGACCACACCTAAAGATGGATTCAATGGTCTCATCATCAGGATAAGTGTCTTGCAAAGTTTTCTCATGTTGGGATATAGTCGGTGAACAATCTTTGGTGTTGGTATTGTCTGAAGATTCTTGATGGTTTTGTATGTTCCCTTCAAAATCTGACGTAGATAACCTCTTCTTTTTTCTACTTCTGTCAACAGAAAAGGAAACTGGTTTAGTCAAATATGTGCAAGGGGTGAGGCAAATGAGAACCTTATAGAATTAATGAAAGTGTTCACAGCTGGTATCATGGATACTTAAATTGCATGTATATATGTATAATATACTACAGCTGAATAAGTTCACCTAATCATGGATCCTATGGTCGCATCATCAGAGTCTGGGTCATGCTGAGCTTCTTGATGCTGTGGTGCACTCAGTGAACTATCCACCAATGTAACTTTCTTATTTTTTGTTCTGCAATAATTAAAAGGCAATGAGCATATCTAAAAAGGAAAAGGAAAGAAAAAACAAAATCAAAACAGCTTCATCTATCTGTGGGAGGCTGCCCAACAGAACTATAATGGTTGAACCGTGGTGGCCCCAAAGTCACATGAGTACGTCCTAAGGGCTCATTACACCTTTCTTAGGCAAAGCCATGGTGACTTGTCACCCATAGTTGAGTTTCCTTTATCAGATGATTAAAATCAAGTGGTAATATTATTACCTGCTTTTAAGTACTTGTAATGTTTCTTCATCAGATGATCTTCCATGACTTGTGTTATCATGGCCATCGCTTGACACATTTAACCTTTTCCTTCTAGCCCTGGAAAAATTCAAGTTAAGGTTTAATAAGAAGATTATTTTCCACAACCGCACAGGAAAACAGTGCAACATTATATTATATTGAGAAAATGATCCACTCGGACAAATACAAACCAAAAGGGACCTAAAAACAAACGAAACAAAAAAAAAACTACTTCCATGTCAGGCACTAGGAACACGCTGATCTCACCACCCAACTTAAGGTTTAATAAGAAGTAACTACCAAATACCAGCACACGCGTATTTGGATAGTTAAACTAAGGAAATCACCTCTTTGATATAAAAAGATACACAGTTGTCCTGTGTGTTCGAGAGAAAAAAAAAACTAAGGAACTCACACTAACTTTCCAGAAACATTTTACCCAATAAGTAAAATATAGATATAGTTCCCAATGAAGCTGATAGGCTTGATGTACTTATTTTGAACATATCAGTATGCAAATGTATCAATTCTACAGGTAAAATGCATGTATCTGATTGTTGGCCATCTGAATAGAGATTAGGTACCATAATGGACGCACAAAGTACGATTTATAATACTCACCTGGAGCTTTTAGACTTGGGGCCATGGTTATGTTCCGCTAGCATGGGGTTCAGATCATCAAGTGAGTTGTTTTGTGGTTCTGTAGCCCGATCTCCAGTTGAAAGAGATTCATCTGCAACCTTTTTTCTCCTTGCGACATTCCTGAGACCTAACTGTGTAAGCTTCCGAGAGACTTGAGCAGAAGATATCTTCCCGCTAGGGTCTAAAGCCTCAGCTATTAGATGACTGCATTTGCGATCATCCTTGTATCTACAAAGTACAACATAAAGGAATAAACATTCTGGCATCAGCATGCAATCCATACTATGAATATAATCATGCATAAAAAAAAAGATCCAGTTATTTCTGCATAATGCTAGCTTTATAAAGTACACTGAAGGACATTGACATATCAATATGCTCTTTTCAGAAGAAATTTTAACCCTTACTTTTCATAAAGGTCTCTTATAAGCCTCTCTTGCTCTTCCGTGAAAAGAGAACGACCTCTTCGTTTTGGAACTTTGGGCACTGAATCTCTCGATACATGGTTCCTGAATTAAATCCATTCATATCAAAGTGAGGTTTGAAGTTCAGCTAATTAGCTATGTGTTCAAATACAGAAGATCATACAAAATGAACCTCTCATTTTCCTCAGAATCACTATCTGACAGTGACATTAATCTGCTCCTTTTATATGCAGTACTACTCTTCCTAAAATCATCCCCATGTTCATCAGCTGATAGATCTCCATCCCTGTATGCATGTCAATGAAAATTAACATGTGATATTGTTCACTTTACCACTGCACATATTTGTATGTATAGTAACACAAACATCATTAAAGAAATACACAGAACTTACTGATCAGCATCATAAGGTGCTTGCGGTATAACCAAGTCAACTTCATCGTCACCAAGAGAATCTGCTATATTTCTTGGACCTCTCCACCCATTACTTGAACCAATTTCACCATCATTGTTTCCATCATCTTTCTTAAGATCATTCAGTAGTAGATCAGCATCAATGCAGTGGCACTCCTTTCGCGTCTTCCAAAATAGTATGTCGACAAATAGCAATGGCTGTTTTTTGATTGCCCTCAACATTTTCCTCACAACTTTAGAAAGGAAATTTACAATGTTTGTGTACTCCTTTGAACTAGACAACTTTTGTTCCGCTAATATATCATAGAAAGTTGTTAAAAGCGATAGCTGCAAAAGACAGTAAAATATAAGTTCCCAAAGAATAATAAAACTGTGAGGAAACATATGTAGGTATTTCTTTTACCTGATAGAGCATTGGTGACAGCTCTAGATCTTCACAGAATCTCCGTAGCATGCATATTATGTAATGGTTTGTACGGTAGGAGTTACTTTTGTAATGCTTCAACAACCAGCAAATATTTTGCACAACAGAATTGTTTGCAAGGCTAGATATTAATCGGGAAACATTAAAATCAACTTCACTTGTAGCTGGTTGGTGATCAACTGAAGAATCTGAAGCCTCACCATCTTCATCGATGAGATTCTTCATTACACCACTGTCTGTGCAAGATGGGCCACCTTCAGCATGTGCAGTACTCTCCATGTTAACTGCAGTGTCCACAAGTGTATCCGGTACATGTGCACCACTGGTGTCTACTTTTCCACGTTCTGAGGTAGAAGGTTCTAAAGTAGGATCCTCAATCCTCAAATCTGAAAGTGATTCAGGTGAGCACTTGATCCCATCTGTAGGATGAGCACCGTTTGGTTCTACATTCTCCACTTTGGGTTCTGAATTCTCGTTTTTACCATTTGTCGCCTTCTTTCTTCTGACCTTTTTTGTCTTTTTTGCAACCTAAAGGAAAAATATACCAATGATTGATTGAGTGTGATGCTACCCATCATCAGTTAAAACAGTTCAGAACCTATAGGAATAAAAGTTGCTAGAAAAATGAAAATGCACAGAGACAGGAACAGAACATCATACCCTTAATGCACCACGAGCTTGAAGCTTTTCCATGAGCTGTAGCATGATATGAATTGTTTCTAATAAATCCACTAGATCACTGGTAAATAAAACAGACAGTGAAGTTAAATAAGAGTAAATGACAGTATGGTATACATTTAGTGGATTAAATTGGAAAAGGTAGTGTCACCAGAAAGGGGACATAATTCAAAACATGTAACAGAAACACAAACCAAAAAATACAGATAACAAGAAAAGAAACACAGGTCCACAACAACTTGCTGGTATTGTAGGATTATTTTGATTACATGTTTAGAAAGGGATATAGTTCTAAAAACAGAAAATCTAACCTTTGAGAGCATGAACATCCAAACTGCATAATACCATTGAAGGCATTGAGAGCATGAAAATCTAGCCTGTGAGTTCTAAGGATGACAAATATCCAGTCTAGAATGTCCAGCAGCTTATCTATTCTAGGAAATGAATTATCATCTACTTGATGGATAGATTAAAGCTATATATTGTGCTTTTGTAAAGTCAGGGACACATGTATTATACAGATAATGTTCTGAACACCTAGACAAGAATTTTCTAGTGTAAGAGTGCCTACTAATTGACTTGCTGTATGTCCTAAAGCTCCAATTTTCGTAGCAAATGACAGATGAAATTCCCAAGGGTACATTTCGTACAAACCTTTTGGGTTGTTTGTGACTATCAAACGATCTGAACAAGTTCAGCAGAAATTGAGTGAGACCATGTTCTGTCTGATCATAGAACAGTTTGTACAGTAAAACACGAGCTGTTTGAGATTCCCTTGCATCTTCAGGAAGTACTTTTAGGACCAAATATATCATGTCAATCTGCAATGCCAGGTACTGCACTATGAGGGAGCTGTGCATAATGACGTCAAGAAAAATATACATTGAGTACAAACACACTGTGCCTAATTGCATTAAGAAGAAATACAGAGTACAAATACCCAGAGGGGGGAGGGAGGGAGAGAGAGAGTTGATGCCTGCAGTATTAACTGAATAGTCCACAAGGATATTCTAATGGACATCGCAATTGAAAAATAAGTACTCATACGGTTTTGAATTGACAATATCTCCATTAAAGTCGGTAAGACATTGTAATTCTCATTCAGACCAAGTTTTGTTGAGGATCCTGACATGAGGATGTATGCAGTTTATAAGGTTGATCAAGTTAAAATCTCATAAAGCACTTAGCTTGATGAATGAAAAAATACTCTTGCTGATAGCAAAATATAGGTTAAAGTTTCCAATGGTTTAAAACTAAGACAATTTAAACTCGACATTGTTTTAATTATTTTTCTGAAGTCAAGCTCTACATAGCTAATTCATTTGTTCAGGCTGTATGTGTATAGAATATAGATGCCCCTTTGGACTTAATACTATCTCTACTTGAGTTATAAACCATTGAAGAGCTAGATAGTGAATCAAGGTTAAAAAGTGAGTTGCATCAAAATTTCAGAGGTAAGCCTTGGGATCTTGCTCAAACTTGACTTATTTTTGGCAAGTGCTTCTCCCCTTGCCAGTTTTCACAAACTGCACTCTAGTTTTCTTGTTGATCTTTCCAAAGCAAGAAACAAGACAAATTTGATATGTGCATGTAACCATGGGTTATTAGGATAACTAAATTTAGCATCAATGTCATTGTAAAATTTACAAAATACATATTCTCTTACCATGTTCTTCAATAAAGACCCAGCTGCTGAAAGAGTTTTGTAGTCTTTAGTTTCCTTAAGACTCTCATGCGCCTCACGCCACCTGGAAATGACTATATTGAACATATCTTCATTCAATGTGACCGCAACAGGTCCACATATATCACCATGGAATGGCAGATCATCATGTTCGTTGCTAGGAGAAACCTCAGATGGTTGAATCCCTTTAACAGATTTCTGCCCAAAAGAAATCTCACATTAATCATCATGGAAGAGGAAGGATTATAATCAGATCTGCCTGGGTAAACATAGTTATGATATTCATGACAAATAAGCCAAAATATAACTAACTGCAGCTTAAGTTTCATGTAGCCCAGTAGCAAATAGAAATCAGTTATGTAACTGTGCCTCTTGACAATCAAGTCATCCTTGTTAGACAAAGAGTGAAATGAGACAAGAATCTCGATAGCACATAAAAAACATTCATAAGTGAATGAAGAATAAAGAGTCCATGAGTTCTGTTCCGAACCTGGTCATTTGAAGCCTTCTCATGTTGAAAAGCTAGAACAAATCGAGCAACTTTGAAGAATATAATTATATCAGATTTCTCAATAGAGTGGTGCTCATCCATGATATCACAACAGACTGACTGCATCAGGACTGATAAGAACCATGTTATCTCAAGCTTACATGAACAAAACATAATGGTTCTGTTAAATGGAAATGAGGCAAACTTACTATTGTATGCTCCAGGTAAAAATTGATCCATGAAGCTTCTAATCATTTCTGTAATACCCTCCTTTGGTATGTAGAGAAGTTCATTGTCCCAGGCTATCCTTTTCTGAGGACCTCTTTGTACATTACGTATTTTCAAAAGGCTATTTGCAGATGCAGTGCTTGGATTCCCTTTGCACAATGATTTAGATCCATCCTGCAAGTTCAAATGCAAGCAGAGACAAGTACATCTGAATATCTGTTTATGATATAGGAGCCAGTTGGTAGAATTAAAAAAATGTGTAGTACCACTGAAAAGCACGTAAAAGTCCCACTAAGTGAGCTATGTTCTGAGTTCCGTTGCCTGAACATTCTTTTTTTCCTTTCTTCCTCCTCCATCATCAGTCTCAATGAATCAACTGATGAAACAATATCTCTGTTAACCTGACCCTGTAGAGTATCAATGGATTAAACACATTTGAGCTTTTTCCACTGATAGCTGACAGAAAAATTCCAAAATACAGAATAGTACTCCCAAAAATGAAAAGAAAATAATAAAAAGAAGTAATACCTCTGAGCCTTTATTAGAAGCTCGGGCAATCAGTCCTGGGTCTCGGCCTAAGAAGAGATAATGATAGATCTCCATTAAAAGAAGGTTTTCCTCCTTGAGATAACCAGAGGGCTCATCAATATGCTGAGTCAAAACTAAGATTATGTCCATCACATTCTCTTGGAACATGAGCTCCAAAAAGCTGTCAGACAGGAAGAGTAAGTGGGTAGCTTCTCCAGATGCTTTCTGCGTCAATGTGATTTCTTGAATAGCCAAGATGTTGCGGAACAAAGTAAGCACCAATTGAACTAACTTCCAGTCATCGTCTGAGAATAAAGTTCTGATCGGTATTGAATAGAAAATCATGTCAGCTGAAGCCACTATGATGAAAAATATATACGTATATAGCATTTAAAACTAGTAATAGCGTAATATAAATGGGAAGAGAATGGAGTAATAATGGTGGTGAATCAAATAAAACTTGCACTTCTGCCCTTTGGGAACAGGATATATATATAGACCAGTCTCCAAATAGGATTTTTAATGAGCATAGAGGCAGGTGAAGATAGTGGAAGAACCATGCTGATAAATTAACATATATATAGCACATATATCAGGTTTCATTGAAACTTATCACCTTTCTGTCATCTGATTGCCAAATGGAATCCATAAAAATAATATGCTTGAAATATGGGCCGAATGATGTGAAAAAAAATCTTATGAAACACAACATAAACGTATTTGATTGATTAATTCATGTAAAGCTCAAAGTTAGTACAAATCCAACTAGTTGAAGATTTAATTTCTCGTTCAAATTCTATCACCACTCTCATTGCAAAAGGGCTGGCGCTTGGGCAAATAGGAAAAAAAAGGACAGTCGTTCTAGTTTATCATTGCATCTGCTAGTTAGTCAGATGTGTGAGCTCCATAATAAAAACAAGGAATAGATTTACCTCTCCAAGCGATCCAATGGGTCCTCAAGAAGAGACACAATGACAGTCACTGCAACATTGCGTGTCAGTGCAGCCTTCAAATCCCACAGATACTCTATCTGCTGTGCAACATCCTCTGACGAGGGCTCCACAGGCATCGTAAGAAACACCAATACTTTCACTGTGACACAAAAATAAAGTGGAAAGCCTTAGTCATAGGGTGTTACAACAGAGCCCCATTAAAATAAAGGTATTCGAAGTTTCAAAGCTATATTAGTGGGGAACAAAGATACAGGATTTATCGGAGATCCTATTCGCAATGAAAGCCCATACACAGAACTTTCGGATTTCAAGGAATCAAAATGGAAGAACAATTACCTGCAGTGATGACCAGATTGCGGTCATTCTGGTAATTCTCGATGATGGGCACCAGATCCTTCGACGCAATCTTCCACTTGCAGACCTGCTTGAAAACCTCTCGCCGCTGCGGGTCATCCCGCCGCAGGAACCTCTGCAGATCTTTCAGATTATCTACAGAAATGGAGAAAACGCGCGCGCATTAGAAATTAGTCAGCAAACACCGTCCCGCCGCAGAAATCAGAAATGGGGACGGGTCAAACCGAAGCCATCGCCGAAGAAACGCAGGAAGCGGGGTTGGAGCGGAGGTACCTAGGCAGTGGTCGCTCATGGCGTAGCCGACGACGGCGCCGTCCTCGTCCTCCTGCGAGGCCCCGAGGCCCGCGCAGGTGAGTGATAGCACCGCCGAGTCCATGGCGGCGCGCGCTAGGGTTTAGCCGCCTGGTCGGTTCGCGCAGTTGGAGCTCGCCACAGTTGATGGATGCGGAGCGGAAGCGAGGGAGGGGAAGGAAGAAGGATAGCTGCGCAACGGAGAGGACAGGAGGGGAGAGTGAACCCAAGAGTGGGGAGCGGCGGCGAGATCGGCTCCCGGTATGAAGATGAGAATGGGGATTTTCCCGCCGCCGCGCGCTATTTCGGGGCGGATTTTCCCGCGCTTTGGTTCCGCTCCGTGGAGTGCCCTCCCGCTGTTTATGGGCCGGCCCATTCAGGAGCCAGAAATTGGGCTAGGAGGCTACGGACAATTAGGCCCAAAACTCGCAGACCAACAGACGGATAAGGTAAAGGGGCAGTAGGAAGAAAGCAGCTGCAGCAATCGTCCATGGCCATGGCCCTGTCGAGCTCCTCGCTCCGTGCCCTGGTGGCCCTGATCCGGCCGGCCCTCCCTTCCGCTCGCCCGAGCGGGGCAGCGGCGGCCCCGGCACCCCGCGCGCGGGGGCGGCCGGGGAGAGGGGCGGGGGTCGGCGGCGCTGCCGGCGGCGCTGCCGTCGGACGCGCAGTGTCTGGAGCGGCTGCCGGAGAAGAAGCCGCTGTACACGCACAGCCTGCCGTGCATCGAGGCGTGGCTGCGCAGCCTCGGGTTCACGCAGTCCCGCGAGGACCCCGCCGTTTGGGTCGCCGAGAAACCGCTGTGGCACGCGCGTCTCAGCCTCGACGTCACCGACCTCCACATCAGGTACAATACAATACAAATACAATCCGCAGACTAGTCATTTCCAGCCTGTGTCAGATTGTGCTAACTTGGTTGAGTATTCAATTCTTCTTCATGCTCGTAGTTTAACTAAAATGATCCTGCATTTTAGCTTGCTCGATCGGCTTATGTGAGCGCGTGGAATGAATCTGCAGTTTGTGTGTTTCATTGTTCTGTACAAGCACGGTGCAGTTTGTTCAGCTAGGATTTCAGTATATTTTGTTAAAGAGGAATGAATGAATCTATTAGTTCTGAAGAATCTTCGTTGTATGTGTCCTACCCCTTTTCAGCTCATCAAATCACTGTTGATATGAATCGATTACTCATTTGTGTGTCGGTTGAAGGCAAAATTGCTAATGCTATCTTCAACTAGGTACTTGAAAAGCGGCCCTGGAAATCTTGAGAAGGATGTGGAGAGGAGGTTTAGCTATGCCCTAAGCAGAGAAGACATCGAGAACGCGATACTTGGAGGACCTTAATACACAACCAAGGGGATGAGAGTATGATTTGCTTAGTCATGGTTGTTCTTCAGGCGAGGTTGACACTGAAGAAGTGGCACAACGCCAGTCGTTCCAGTGATCCGGATACTACCCTAGCTTCCGTCGGTGTAAAGAGCAAACGGATCATGTGTCGAAAAATAATATTCATGAGCTACAATCTCTGACTAGGCTGGAAATGTTGGATGCCTCTGGGTGACATGCGTTCGGTTTGTTGGCCTCGTTAAGTGAAATTTCCCCTTTAGCCGAAACTTGATCATTTACGTACAGAAGAAAATGACTTTATCCGTTTATCGATGTTTGATGGGGTTTAAAACGATTGATATTTTGTCATGCTAATATTACCAAAAGTATTTGAGAAAAAATTTGAGTGAGTCTCATCTTATCTTAGACAGTGTGGTCTTGTTATAAAAACGTAATTTTGGGGAAAAGAGCTCGTATCAGAAATTCTTTTTTTGTGAACAAAATATCCGGTGTAAATCAAAATACTATGAGAGCATCTCCCGTGCGAACTTTGCGTGTATCAGGTATTTTTTTGTCTCACCAATACGGCTATTCTTAGACAAAATGGAAAAGGGAATTCTAGTGCCCTTTTCAGCCCAGGGTGACGGTGGAGGCAAACTTTTGGTTTTTTAAACACGGAAAAGAGCTTGTGTTTCAGCCATGAGCATGATTACAATCATAATCAAGGCTGCCGACGCGCAGGTCGGAACACCTTCAGACATAAAATTAAGAAGAAAACACTCTCCTGCTAAATTGCCCTAAAGCATGTGCTATTTTATTTTTTTTCTCGAACATGACTTCACGTGTCTTTTTTCATTAAGGAGAAGAAGCCGAAACCGGCGAATATAAAGCAACATAATCACAGAGAAAGTGGCCACAAACACAAAACACAACAACCACTACCACTATAACACACAGCAAGAAATAGAAACCTCCCTACAACACCCCAAAACACAACGCAAACCCGCGAAGCGAGTTGCAACATCACTTAGGCCAGAACTCAGGAGCCGCTAAACCCCGCAGGCGGCACTGCGAGGGGCATCACACACTCGACAATGACTGGCCGAGTGGAGCCAAGCACGACATTGGTGGCCGCAACAAGGCCACAATGATGGCGCAAGCACTGTAGCGTCAACATCCGAGCCTGACGAGCCAGAGTGATGGCGGAGCAAAGCTCACGCAAAGAAGGCACTGCCCTAGCGTCGTCGAGAAGCGGGGGCGCAGCTTGCGACATGGAAGTGCCAGGGCTCTGAGGATGGCGGCGTGGGAGCTCGTAGTGGTCTTCAACATAGCCTTCAGGAAGGAGATGACGCCCTCGGACGCCAGCTGCGTTGACAAGTGAACACTGGAACCTTCGTTCCCAAACCCCGGCAGCCGCCTGACGACCTCCATAAAGACAACACCTTCAGGAAGGAGATGACGCGGTCGCCACCGTCGTCGGTCCAAGGCGCAAGGCCTGGACGGGGGTTTTTCACCCAAATGAAGTCGCCCGCAGCCCATAACGCCATGACAAGCGTCGTCTGTCAACCCACCACCCCGATGGGGAGGACAAACACCGTTGCCAATGTCGCCGTTGCCCGCTGTAGCGCTCCCGGCAAGCCGAACCATGCGCATGGAACTGCTCCGTTCGTCAACCCACCACCATCGGCGGGGAGGACTGGATCCGCCGCCCGCTGCGAAACAGCAGGCGCGGAGGCGCGGGCCGGCACAGGGCACTGGCCGGATGACCCACCACCGCCAACGGGGAGGTGCTGGCCGGATGACCCTGTCCTTCCACCCACCACCTGTGGGGAGGACGGGCACCGCAGCCCGCAGCTCGCCGGAGCACCATCGTCGCGAGCCGTGGGTCGAGGGGAGGGGCCTGGCCGGCACTGCCCGTCGCCGCCACCATCCCGAGACCCACACGAGGAAACGCACCATGGCACCGCCGCCATGGCGTCGAATAACCCAGGGGAGGGAACAGGCCGGCTGGCCGCCACCGTCAACCCTAGGTCCGGTCCACCTCCGGTCGGCCCTAGGTCGGGCCCGCCCGCGCAACGCGCCATGGCACCGCCGCCACCGAGCTGGAGAGCCGAGGGGAGGGGCTGGTCGGCTCAGCCGCCGCCGCCACGGTCAACCCTAGGACCCGCCTGCCGCCGTCCGATCTGGCCGGCCCGGACGCAGAGGGGCCGGATCCGCGGGGGGGTGGATTTGGCCGCGGCACGGCCGCCGGCGCCGGAGGGGGAGGTGGGAGAGAGGGGGGAAAGGAAGTCATGGGGGCGAACTGAGACAAGGGAGGGTTGCGGGGAGGCACCTTTTTTAGCCCTCCCTGCTGGCCACCACCGCCGGCGAGGAAGAGCGACGACGGCGGCGGCAGCCACGCCGATGCTGAGGAGGAGGGTGGCTAGGGCGGCGGCGCAGGGGCCCCCAAGTCACCCCCTGTAGGAGACGACGCGAGGGGTGAGGGAGGGAGGGAGCGTGTCTAGAGGCGTCGTGCTATTTTATGACTTTGAAGTCTTGAAACTGATTCAACATTTCTTTTGCATGCTCGATGATGATGTAACTAGGGGATTGATTTGGAATGTTGCACTTGAGTGTTTGTACTGTAGCCAAGCAGTCAGATTCCAGCCATAGGCCCTGAAAGAGCATTTCGGTTTCATTTATCGACCCTTGTGTAGCTTTTGCCCAGCAAGATCAGCAGACAAAATCATTCCTACAAAAATATCAGTGTACAAAATCATGTATTTTGTTTGATGGAGAGCCAATTCTTCTTCCCCTGAACACATGTGTAGCAAACTAGCAAAGCTGCACCGAGATGGAAAGGCTGGTGTCATAGGCAACGTGATGGGAGGTTCTATGACTTAGCCGCAGGAGCAGGTCGTTTAGTCATCGGACAGTGGCACACGAGAGACACGATGCTGAAAGGGATCAAAGAAGCAATATATATAACATGATAAACATCATATAAAGGGACCTGCCGTTGCTGCATGTGAGGGTGTCTGTTTAAATGTGTTGTTCGAACTCTCTATTCTCTGCTTAATGAAATACACGTCTACGGCATGATCGAAAAAAAAATATATAAAGGGACTTGCTATGCTATTTTTGAAGTGCCTACATTTGTTCAGCAACGGCACTTCGGCAGTGAGTTGAGCCATGAGATGAAGATAAGGATCAAATATACGAATCTTGAAGCAAGATCAGATGATCATGTTATCGCTTGAACCAAAGACAGATTTTGGATGCCTATTTTTTTCAGAAAAAGTGACATATAAACTATAGTAAAACAATGGTGCTAGATTACATTCTTTTTAGGGAAGCTAGATTACAATATTAATAACCATGTCTTATACTGTGTAATTACAAGTTGCTCTTTTATCGTCAAGCGTGTTCTTCCATAGTGTGTCTGTTGAATTGTTGCAAAACTGTGAGAAGCACATTGGTCCTTTGATATGAGCGAGTAACATTTTTGAAATTGAGGACTTTCTTCAATAATGAAAATAGAAGTCCAATACTTGAATGTGGAAACCTAAGCATGCCACTGTACATTGCTACAAGCATCCATAGACCATAGTGGGGAATGGGGACGAAGGAGGGAGGAGTGCACGAAGCAAAATGAGGCATTGGTCCAATGCAACCAACCCACGGGGGATCGCCCATCCGTCTCCCAAGTCAGGATAAGCTAGCTAGGTCCCCTGAGCTGGCACATAGTCAGTGACGTCTCCTTGCCCCCGCGGGGCCCACGGCCACGGTACTGCGCGCTACGTGGCTCCAATCGCCTCCTGACTCCTACGCAGGCGCACATGGGCTTCGACGTGGCGCATTGACGTGCACGTTTGCCTTCGCGGCTTTGCCTCCTCCCAGCAAAGACCGACCTGTGGGCCCGCGCGCGTCTGGGTCCCGCGGCAGGAGAAGGTACCGTCCTCGTGCGCGTGAAAAAAAGGCGGACAAGAATATCTGTATTCCTGGTCTCGGAAAAGGTATTTTATTCCAGCCGCAGGGGTGGGACCCACGCCAGATGCAGCCACCACGTCATCCACATGAGTGGGATGCTAAGCTGGCCACCGAGGCACGCCCGGCGGCGACGCGTAGACCGCGTGCGTGGTCGACACGTTAGCGTGTGGTACACCGGTGGTGGGGTGACGAGGAATAAACAAATGGGCCCTCGCACCCGTCGGCCCAGCTCACCGTCAGCCTCCACTTGCAGGATT
This sequence comes from Bothriochloa decipiens, assembly GCA_023333625.1. Taxonomy (NCBI): domain Eukaryota; kingdom Viridiplantae; phylum Streptophyta; class Magnoliopsida; order Poales; family Poaceae; genus Bothriochloa; species Bothriochloa decipiens. The sequence continues at coordinate 45,499,069 of CM041639.1, forward strand.
GCAGGATGGCCCGGCAACGATAATCCAAAGTACACTTCGGAAACGTACACAGTCTAGTAGGATCTTTCGCTTTATTTCATTTCATGAAAGGAAAGTTTATTTCAACTTTTTGAGATTGTTGTGCCCATGATACATTGCTATCGGATTTAAAGATTACAAAGCATTAGGCTTTTGAGTTTTCAAGGTCTTTATTACTCTTTAGTCCTTGATGAATGACAAACCTAGAGGAATGGTGGCTATGACAAGGCTTTGGTTGACTTGCCACGAGACAATAAGATCGCTGACGGAGTCATGAACAAAAAGATCAGGTGAAAAATAACATGCCCGTGTAAAAAGTTAATGGCCTAGATTACCAGTCAACGGTGCAGAACAAGTGGTGGTGATTGTGTGAGCAGTTGAGACGCCGATGAATATGTATATTTGTAAAAAAAATAGATATACTATAAGATTATTAGTACACATATATTCTTATGAAACACAAGGCATTGATCTTTTTAGCTCAACTCTATGTTTAGCAAATATTTCATTTTATCTTTCATCATTTGCATTTATACATCTACTGCACTCTTCTTCAGATCAGGGAAAAAAGCTGTTGCTATCCAGAACCAAGTGGGCCCGTGCAAATCTGTGGGACGCAATCCAAGGTGCTTGTAGCAGGTATCACGGGCAGACACGATCCAGTGGCCCAGTCCTTATCATTGACACGTGTCTAGTGACGTGGCTCCAGCCTTTGGCGCCCCTCCCCTCGTCCCCTTCCTCCTCTCCTCTCCTCCCCTGCCTCGCCGCCTCTCCCTGACCCTGTCACACCACCTGCCCCCTTCCGGCCTCTCTCTCTCTCTTCTTCGAGCTACACGCATCTCCTGATTGGATCAATTTGGCATCGCGACTCCGGCTGATCCGCGGCGCCTCGCTGCCGAGCGGAACCACCACCTGATTTGGCGAGGTAAGAATTGGGTTTCAATTCGGCGCGCAATGCTCGTTGATTTCTCCTGCCTCCGTGCGTAGGTTCATGCTCGTGTTGTCCCATCCCACCTGTACTGAAATAGTTCATCCGCGGTGATTATTGTTGGGTGGGGAAAATTCGAATTGGAGGCCCTGAGAGCTGGGTGCGCATTGATGCATCCACGGGTCTGTCGTGGGGAAAGGTTAGCAGTGGCAAATTTCTAGTTATCTCAAAGGAAACACGAAATACGGTAGTTCATTGGAGGCTGTTTGTATCTCCTTGCGTCCGAGTCCAACTATGTGCCTTTCCGGTCACTCTGTCCTGTTCCTTGATATCATCAGTCGAAGAACAGAGGAGCACACAACACAGTTTAGTTGGTTAGAGCCTAGTAGAAAGTTTTATTTTGAGTGCAGCATCGTAGAGTCAGCAGGGCCGGTCTATATTGGTCAGCAGAATTTGGTGTATCCCAGCTGCAGTCGTTGAAATCACTCGGCTTCGTCTGGTTGAAGTTGGTTAGGAAGGCTTCATCTTACGTTTTTTATGCATCCTTACCTTATTTCCTGGGTGAAGTGGTGGTTGCTTTTGTCCTGTGAACTCTCTGGGGGTAACTTATGGAGAAAGATTAGCCAATTATTCCGTTTTCGATATTTCTGGGTCAAGATTTTAAACCAAATTCCTCATAATTTTTTGGTGTCTCTGTCACATCTTTGTGTGAAAAGAGCTAGGTGGGTCGTAGAAAAGGCTTCAGTTCAGATCTTATTTCAGATAACACAGGACCAATCTGGTCTGTAGTGTGCTAGTGTTCAACCGAGACATAGGATTTCACTGTACACGTCAAAGGCTTTCAGTATGGGTGAAAAAGATATTTACTTTTAAGCTTATTTAGTATTATTTTGGCTGGCTAAATCGTACTATATATGCATTTGTGTTTTCGTATTATCATTGAAAAACTACTAAATTGTATGTTGTGATAATATGAAGTTTTACATGACAGATTAGCAGATATTGTCATGGCGCAGGATGAAACTGTGGCTACCCAGAAGACTGGAAATACAGCATCTCCTTCTAAGGTAATCATTTCTGAAAATATGATTCAGTATTACTGACTGCCTAGCACATCGGTTAAACATGATATTTGTTGAAATTTCGAAGCCAACTCATGTATATAAGTAGAACTTTTCTAGAAAAAATGAAACAAGGACATAACTGAACTACCTCCCTTCAGACTTACATGTGTTCTGAATCTGTCAATATGACATGTGCAGTGAATCTTCCTTGTTCATTCTAAAGTGTATTGCTGTTTTGAGATCTTACAGGGAAAGATAACATGATTTATCTGACTGGGATTTTGTCCGACTATTTTACTGTTTAACTTCTCATCAATTATTTCTATTTGCAGGATTATCCAACTCCTTCTCCATATCCTGATTGGTCGGCCATGCAGGTAGAGTTTGGGTATTTTGCTGCATTCCTGCTTCGTTGGAACGTGGTGATCTAAGCAGTAAGCACGAATCTTCACAGGCATATTATGGCCATGGTGTCATGCCACCAGCATATTTTGCTCCAGCAATAGCTCCAGGTCATCCACCACCATATATGTGGGGTCCTCAGGTATTTGAGTTTGATGATATCCAATGCTCTTTTAAATACTGTAGTAAAATTTAATTCCCTTCTCTGTGTCTCTGCAGCCTATAATGCCACCCCCTTTCGGGACACCATATGGTGCAGTGTACCCACATGGTGGAGCTTACCCGCACCACCTTGTGCCCATGGTAATGATGCCTATGGACATTTTTTGTTTAGTTAATCACATCATGTATGTCCATCGACATTTCTCCTTTTTAAAAAGTATCCATCGACATTTTCTCAAAGAAAGAGAGAGAGAGAGAGAGAGAAATGCTTTTTATGGTCAGGTGTGTATTAATTAAGATATTGTAATATAGATCAAAACAAGGATTAGTCGGTTCCATCATGTTGAGTCTCAAAAACCCAAACACATCCAATGTAGGAAATGGAAAATAAAACACAACTACGGTTGGACAACTTTTACACTCTCATTGGTCTTTAGTTCACCATTGATTTCATATCCTTGTAGCTCATCACAACAAAGGATCTGCACTGTGCATCTAGCTCTATTTCATATTTACACTTGACCATGCCCTTGGACGATTTATTCATCTCTTTTACTTCGTAGTCCGTCAAAAGTTCTTATGTTCACCATTGTCTTAATTACATAGTTAATTCATTTTCAAAGTTTTTCATTTTGTTCACTGTTATTAATTTGATGTTCTCATGCTGCTTCCAAGATGTCAACTCCATTGAGCGTTGAGCCAGCCAAATCTGCAAATAGCAAGGAGAAAATTTCCAATAAGAAACTTAAGGAAATAGATCGGACTGCAGTGTCTGCTGGCAGTGGTAACAGTAAAAGAATAATGTCATCCAGGTATGGCATGAATTTTTGCTTCTGTTTGTGGATATTTTTACCGTGCTCCCCCTTCCTGTTACTCTTTTGGTAAACTGAAGCTATATACTTCTATTATGTACTCAGTGAAGATTACAGTGCAGAGGGCTCCAGTGACGTAAACAATCAGAAAGTATGGTCTTCTGTGCACTCATAGATGTGTTTGACATTTTTTTTTTTGAAGTGTTGGGTCCCTGGGATTGCGGGGTTGTTCATCATTACTGAACTTTTGCATAATTCAGGTGAACAAAACATCCAGGAAGCGGAGCTCAGATGATGGACCTGGTATTTTACTTATTTCAATGTTTATAGATAGATACCCTGCTAGTCACTACTTCTCCACAATACTTGTTGCAGAGGTGGTCTTGCTTGCATTTTTCCTTTTTACAAATAGTTGCACAAAACCTTTCCATGTTCTATGCACCAAAACACCAGAACAGGCAAGAAAATGTCTAACCAAAATATATTTGCAGGCGCAGAAACCACCACAAGTGCAAACACGGAATTTGTTTTAACTCCGAACCATACTCTTGGGAATGCTGCCATTTTCCCGCATCACTGCTTTCCAGCTCCAGTAATTAAGCCCAGTGCTACAAATGTCACTAACTCGAGGGCGATAGGCACAGCGATATCTCCATCACCTGGTGTGATGGTTCCAGCTCATACTGCAGTACAATCTGACTTACCAATCAAGGTATGTATGTCACCGTGTAGAACTGGTTGCAAATTGACAGTTACGATAAATAGATATTCTTTGCAAATTGACAGTTACGATAAATAGATATTCTGAATAACTGAATTTTGAGAGGTTATTTTTGAATTCTGAGAGTTTTTTCCTTAAAACCTTGATATCTATATTTATAATCTGTCATGTTTAGGCAATAAATATTTTGTGGTTTGTCCATTGCAGGATGAGAGGGAATCAAAGCGTGAAAAGAGGAAGCAGTCAAATAGGGACTCTGCTAGACGATCAAGGCTGAGAAAACAGGTGTGCTATTTTGACCATCTTGTGCATTGTTGTTGACTGTGGTGGACAGGGTGACTTGTGACAGTTGCAAAATGAAGCAGTGTCCTGAAAGATGGAAGTGAAATCTGGCTTGGATTATTGTCCTAACAACATGTCTTTAATCTTATATTTATGCTCTCTCTTGGTGTAGGCTGAGACAGAGGAGTTGGCGACACAAGTGGAGTCCCTTGCTGCAGAGAACACGTCCCTTAGGTCTGAAATCGGCAGCCTAACAGAGAGCTCGGAGAAGCTCAGATTAGAAAATTCCGCTCTGATGGTAATGGACCATTTCCGATGATGTAAAATGTTCTATACTATATTCAGGTGCAGCATTTCAATCTTCCTTTTTCTAACGGAGGTGCACTATCACTTCAGGTGAAGCTGAAGGACACCGCAGCACCGACCCCTGCAGAATCAACTCCGAACAAAGCAGCCACATCCTCGTCCTCTCCCCGTGCCGCCGCGGAGAATTTCCTTTCCATGATCGACAGCGCCAACACGCCGGGCGTCAGCAGGCACACGGAGCACGGCGAGCCCAAGCTCCGACAGCTCCTGGACTCCAGTCCGGCAACAGACGTTGCTGCCGTAAGCTGATGCCGATCCGGCTAATATACTACAGCACAACACATGAATGTTCACCATAAACGTCAGCGTTACAGACTTACTCCAGTTTAGACACTGATTCTAGTAAAGTAACTGAGGACACCGGTAATTTTATCTGCTCGAGCGCCGAGTGCCGGACTGCGACCTCTGTGTGCTAGTGTTGTAACATGGGGTGTTGTGATGCATGCCAACCTTTAAAACTTCGAAACCATCCTTTGGACCATTTTCGGTCCATTTCGGCGCAATAACAAAACACAGATCAGAGTTCTTACAACAGTTATTGATGTGTGCAATTCTATACGTATAGTATATGGTTTGTTCTGAACATTGTTTCATTCTCTCTTGTTGATGTGTGCAATTCTATACGTATAGTATATGGTTTGTTCTGAACATTGTTTCATTCTCTCTTAAGTGATCGCCGAGTCTTTTGTCGAGCATTAACACAACATGGTTAGGATACGGACTTGCTATTTGCGATTTAAACTTACCATGTTAAGATTCAGCAAGTAAAAGTTGGGCAACAACGTGGCTCTTAGTTATGTGGAGCTGGTGGCGGTGGCGTCAACAGTCACGTCCTTCTTAAAGGCACCACCTTGCAGGGCCGTTCTGACCTATCTCTCCTTGCTCGCTGCTCCTTCTTGGATGAGATTGACTCTGGTCGTTAGTCTATTGATGTTTCGACGAGTGTCTTTTTTCGGCGTCTCTGTTCTGTCGGCGCTGTCTTTGATGGCGCCAGAAATTCAAAGCCGGATGTACGTGGGGTGGGAGGATGTCACCATCTTCAAGGGAGGTCATTGTTTCCGATGATCTTGGTCTTGCATGTCCGTCAGACCGTCACCACTCCATGATGGTGCAAGAATATCAATGTTTGATGGTGTTTGCACCGCTGCCACCATTCATCTCCAAGGCTTCCTCTCTGTGGACGGCGTTAGATGATGGTACATGTGACCAGATGTGCTAGAGGATGTCACCATCAACTTCGAGGAATGATGTTGGGCTCAATGGTTATGGTAAAACTTGAGTATACTATTCGGTGAGGGGTTACAAATCGTCATTCGGTTGACGTCTTTCAACTTATGTATAGGCTTATCTTTGAGTCTGCTTAATAATTGTTGTTGTTATCTGTAGTTATTGCCCCGTTGTACCTCTAATAATTATTCATATTTGGATTGTCGCCAAGCACTTCCACCTCCCAGCTCCGGCATATGTAGAATGAATATTCAGGTGAGGATAGTTCATCACCTGATGACCGTTCAAAAAAATGTTAAGCAAAAAAAATAGTTTTATCCAGATTTGGCAGGCCAAGTTTTGGTAGAAAATCACAATCAAAATTAAGACTTCCAAATATTTGTCTTAGCCAGAACTCACACAGCCTTGATTAGTGGGGCAAAACACCCTACTTCAGACTTCGGCCTTCTGAGGGGTATATCTCGACTTCGATGGGGAAACGCGCACAGCGAGAGAGGAATCGTGGTCGTCTTGCCCCTGCTCCTGTCCTTGCTCCCCCTCCCCCTCCTCCCGCTGGATCGTCGTCCATCGAATTTGGCGAGTATCCCGCCTCCACCCTCTCTTCTCTATGCAATGAAAATGGGCACGATCGTGTGCCGGTTTCGTTTAAAAACAAAATACAGGTGTATTGAGAATACGAATTAAACCTTAGGCTTACCATGTACAGGACCTGGCATTGCCATGCCCCAGTGAGAACAAAGAGATTTAGACGCGGCGAATTCTACACCCACAAAGCCAATTAGGATTCGAGCGATTCCCCAGAGATCCCAGTCCTCTCCTCCCCTTCCATCTGCGAGGTTTAGGGTTTGGGGACGAAGGGGATGCAGTGATTAAACCACTGCTGACTTAACGGGATAATCTTGGTGCTCTTTGGGACGCCCTCTGGCTTTGCAGTCTTCCATTATGACGGGGTTAAACTTTTTCGCCCAAATGCCTTGCGGGTACCTACTATCTCCTGCCTTCTTATTCTTCCCTTTATTTTATTTTTTGAGGTACTGCTTGCTCTTGACGTGACTGATTGCAGGATATCTGGTCAGAATTCATCGATGAGCCTATTGCAGAAATGGTTAGTAGCTCTTATTTCAATCTTGCATCGTTTCCCATTTTTTATTTATGTTTCAGTCCCTTTTTTAATTGAATAGACGAATTGAATGAACACAGGCATGTTGTATAGGCTGCCAGTTGTCTTTTCTTTTTCTTATTATTTGTGAGTAGGCCATTATTTGTTTACCAAATTATATGTGACAGTCCTTATACATTGTTGCTTTGCTACCAATTTCTGAATAGTAGCTGCTAGCTAGGACGATGTGCTGACATGATAATAACCAACCTGCAATTCACTAGTGCATCCACCTTTCATCTAAATGTCTAATTAATGTTACTAATTATGCAACTTTTTAAATATTTCAATGTTAGCGCATACTTTTTTGTACTGATAAAAACATGAGTGGTATCTGATATGATTTTGAACAAGACTTGGAAATTTTGAGTATTTCAGACTTACTTGATCAAAGATTTCATCCTCCTGTTTGTTTTCTTATCTAATTATTATTAGTTCCTCTTCTTCAGAATCAAAGTCTTCAGCTTTTGCCCTCTCTGTTCATTATATCATCCTATTGGTTCTTGCAACTACTAGTTTGATTCCCTCTACTACCAGATCTGACTTGATTTCCTCAAGAAGTGTTCCTGATAGCTGGTCAATTAAAATGGATAAGACATTATTCAAGTGAGCAACACACAATAGGAAATCTGTACCCACAACAACAACAACAACAACAACAACATAGCCTTTTGTCCCAAGCAAGTTGAGGTTGGGTAGGGATAAAACCCAAAAAAAACCAGAAAACAAAGAACACATAGATGATACAAGAAAAAAAGAAATAGAAAATCTGTACCCAATAATATTAAAAAGAGAAATGCCTTTCTCTGTCTCGTTTCGTCACTCTCTGCCTCCACTCCCCCCAAGCATAAGAGTCCGCCGGTTTTAAGTAGTAGCACGTGATGAAGCTAGGACCCTTTGACTGGGTTGGCTTCAGTGTTCTAGTTCCTTATGTCGCATTTTGCTTTTTATGTAATCACAGTCTCGTGTCATCTCGGAGGACAAAGGACTCGGTAACCATGGGGTTACCATTCCTTCGGTTGTTGTAACAAATTTTTTTCTGCTTAATGGAAAACACGTCTAGTCTAGGCGTGGTCGGAAAAAAATTAGTACGTGATGAATTAGAGATTATAATGCTGATTGGGTTTTACTGTCCCATTTATCTTAGCACACTAACCTATTCTGAATTACACCGCAATTATTTGATAAATGAGGACTTAAATACCTGCTTACATGTATGCTCTCTAGTCACGATTGATACATGTCATAATATTTGACTCTGCATGTTTGTCTTTGTTATGCCTTTATTTATCAGGTTGCTTTTCTTAAAGAATTTCAAGTTTTCAATGACAAGGCCAGCGCCATTAATAGTAATGGTGTTTGTTCTAAGCTTGCTAAGATGATCAAGAGGTCGCTCTGGCCTGGCCAGAGACTTGCTGTTGGAAAATGTGAATATAAAAACATCATTGAAGCTAGTTTGGTGAGTCACGCTTCCCTTGTATGCTTATGCCGGTGAACCGTTTGAGCACAAGTTTTGTTCTGTTTTCCCCAGGGAATTCACTGCCTGTTTAATGAAGCTGTGTTGGAAGTAATGTGGGGCTTGAAGTATCTCATGAAGTTTTTAGTGCCTGCTGAGGAAGTAGAACTGACTAATGAGGACCGCTTCCAGACGTGTCAAGGACTGAAGTTAGTCTTGAATCTTTATGGCTTTGGGGTTGAACCCAAAATGGTGAGCGGGTGTGTCTGAGATCGAATGCTTTGTGCTTTTTTGCTCCCTGTCATCTACTTTTGCACTTCCTGATATCTAGCCCACTGACACAATACTTTACTCTGTTAGAAAAACTTTGCCTTTGTATTTTTATGTTAGAGATGACACAATACTCCTTTTTATGCAGCTTAATTCAGACATCATTTATATGGCATCTACCGTCTATGAGAGTGATCGTTGTGTGGATAAACGTGCCTCATACTTGGATCATGGTAGGGACAGGCTTTAGTGGTGTGCCAGGTATGAGTGACCGAGAGCCCCCCCACACGCACCCACCGGCTGCCACTCCGGCGCCGCCGTCCACCCCCAAGCCCAGCCCTCCGCTGACCTTGCCCACCACCCCTCTCCAAGCAGCCCCTCCCACCTCGCCCCCCCTTTCCACGGTGTTCGGATTTGTTTTCCCCAGCAGTGTCGGCCTCCCTTCCGCCACCGCAACAACCTGATCTGGTGGAAGAAGATGAGGTGGAGCTGGTAGATTGGGATGAGGATGATACTGATGGCCCTCTGCCCGGCGGCATGGGTACCGCTGGCGAAGGGTGTGCCGCCGATGCGGAGCAGCTGGCTGAGCTCGAGCCCGCTATGGAGGCTACTGGGCAGCGTGCCTTTACTCCGGATGCCGGGGCAGGGTCTGCGGAGGAAGCACGCGACGGAGCGGCCTCTGCAACTTCCCCAAATACCGTGATGGTGACGACTCAAGCGGCGGCCTCCCAGTCCGGAAATCTTCATATCCGCGATTCGGGGGCCGCAGCCGCGCAGGCCACGCTGGGGGAAGATGGCTCTGCAGATGGCTTCAACGCCCCCCGCCGGAGCATAGCTCGGCCCGCCAGGCGGTGGCCGGGCACGCGGAGATGACGCAGCCGGTGCGTCGGGCCGCCAATCCCGGCCATTACTCCTCCTTTGCGGCAGCGGGGCAGAGCTCAAGCGACAACGACAATTCGAGGGCGCATCACAGGATTTCCCGGGCAAGGTATGTTGCCTCTGAGCTAGTCCGGCCTGAGGCGCCAGATGCGCCGGTTCGTGTCTCATCGGCGGGGAGGGGTAGCTACTCCGATGCTGTCCGCTCGCGCCCACCACCTGCTCGGGTTAATGCCCGACGCCAAGCATCCAAGCCAAAAGCGCGGTGGAGACTTCTGAAGCTCGACCACAGCCCCACCTCGCCTCCCGGCTATAAAATCAACCTCATCGGCCGTTGCTTCAGGTGTCATGCAAGAGATCACAAGCTTTCCCAGTGCAGAGACCCACTCCGCTGCTTGGAGTGCCGTCGCAACGGCCACCTCGCTCGGAACTGCCCTGATAAGCGTGTTCCTCGACCTCGCAAGCCTGCAAAACAAGCCGTCAAGGACCGGTTCGCCTTCCCCTCCGTCAAGGACCGGCTCACTTTCCCCTCCCCTCCGATCCACAGCCGCTTTGTCTTCCCCTCTCTGCCTAGGCAGGGGGAGAAGGAACGGGTGCCTCTGGGCGACGCAGGCGAGGAGAAGATGGCCTAGTACCCTAGGATGCCCGGCAACCGGCCGGAGCACGGCAGCACTGCTGTGATCATAGCCGACGACGACGCCACAACGACGGAGGCAGAGCTACTCAGCGCCAGGGCGGTGTTGCTGCAGGCGCAGGGCCGCCCGGCGCGCGTCGACATTGGCACGGGCGACATCACGCGCGTCATGGCCGACCGCGCCCGCGTGCCGCCGCACGAGATGCGCGTCACACGTCACCGCCCGGAGGACTTCATGATCATCTTCGAGCATCCACAACAGTGCACGCTCGCCCTGCGCACTGGCGGAATCCGCGTCAAGGGGGTCACTTTCAGCGTGGCTCCCTGGGCCGAGCACACCCATAGCGGGGAGGTTACCTGGTGGTACCATGTTCGCATGGCCATTGAGAGGCTACCGAGGCAGGCATGGAACCTCGACATGCTGCAGTCGTTGCTGGGCGATGTCTGCCTCTTCGACAAGATCGATCGGGCCTCGTTCCGGCAGAAGGAGTCCCATACCCTTTACTGCTGGGCCTGGATGTGGTTCCCAGATCTCCTGCCGTGGGCCAAGACGACCACCTTCTTCGCCAAGGGTGCAGGCCGAGCGCGTCCGGTGCCGCCGATGTTACAGCAGCCCGCTGAGGTTGCCCCTCCGCCGCGCGGGAAGACCTACAACCTCCTCATCCACCTCGACATTGTTGAGGACTGGACCCCGCTGCGCGACCGCACGCCAAGCTCTGACCAGAGCGGGGCACCACCCTCTGCTTACACAGAGCCGGAGGAGTACCCCAAGATCCTCAACCTTGATGACTGGACGCCTGGGGTGATGGACGGTGTGCGCGTTCGTCCTGCCGCCGGGGCTTGCCGCCCGCCACCACGGGCCAACCTCGACAACAATGATGATGGCCACAACGATGACAGCGACGACGATGGGTGCCAGCAACGCGGTTTCCTGAAGCACAGCCGTCGGGGCACTGGCAACGTGCGCTAGGCGGCTGAATCGACAAGCGCGGGTGGCAGTAGGGAGCGTTCTCGCTCCCCGCAGCAGTACCAGCGTAGGGATGTGGGCGTTCAGGAGGTGTTGGATGGAGAGCGACGCGGGAGGAGCAGGGAGCAGGACGTGCGGGGGTCGCCCCGGGCTCGGGACCCGCCGCGCCGCGAGGATGCAGACTGGGAGCGCCACCGCTATCTGTCCCCGACAAGGGCAACTCTGCATGATGGACGTGGTCGTGTGGTACGGGAGCAGGAGGTGCTACCGGTGGAGCCGGCCCTGGGGTAGGACATGGGCTCTGCCCTTCTCTCTAGGATGCTGGATGTCGCCGTCGGCGCACTTCCCCCCCGGTGCAGCACCCGGATCCCTTGCTTGACTTCTACATGGGGCTCTGCAGGGATGTCATCACCGGCGTCGAGGAGGCGGGTGGCGTTGGTAGCTGGGACCCCATGCTGGGTGAGGCACACCTAGTTAGTAGGCCTCTGTCCTTTTCTCCACCATCGCCTGAGTACATCCCTGTCTCTGGCCTGTGGCGAAATGGGGGCATGGATGGGGGACAACTGAGAAGGGAGCTGCAGTTCGGTCCAGGTGTGTAGCTCAGCCTAGACAACGGAGGGCAGGAGAGGGAGTTGGTGATCTCCGAGCAGGTTGCTGGGCTGTGTCTGGAGGAGCGCGCAGGTGATATCGCTGACACTATTTTTGTGTCGTGCGCCCAGCCGTTGCTCGAGGTGTCGTTGATGCCCACGGCAAAGGGCAAGGCAGCTGGTTCTTGTAGGACTGCCAGGAAGGAGCCGACTAGGAGGAGCGCCAGGCAGCAGGCGATGTCCAGCTCGGTGCCGGTGGCCAAGAGGGCCACTCATCGGCTGATCAAGGCCTTCGGGATGGTCGCACCTGAGGAGCCAGTGTGGGAGCGGGCGATGGAGGAGTACATCAGGTCCTATGGTGCGCCAATGACTGAACAGCGTATCAAGGCTGTTCGTTTGCTCACCTCGTTGGACAGTGGCCCAGTGCTTGCCGCAGCAGCGCACCTGGCAGGGGAGCAGGAGATGTCCGGGCAGCCTGATGAGATGGCTGTTTGATTGCTCGTTTGGGCACTGTGTCTGAGGTCGTGTATCAGGTTATCATGATTGGTGTCTTCATGCAAAAGCAAGTTAGTTGGTGGTGTGAGAAGTGGTGCTGCTATGCTACCAGCAATGTATCGAGCCCTGGAATTATAAGGGGAGCGTCTAGTTCGGTTACGGTCACTACTAGCAGAGGTGCTGCTGTCAAGGTAGTTGGTGTGTTCCAGGAGTCCCAGGGTGGTAGCTTTAGCAGTATGTTTAGGTCTGAACAGGGGTTTGGTTGGATGAATTGCCCCTGTTCCTTTGTGTCAAGGTTGCAGAATGTGTTGGATGAATTGCCCCCATTTCCCAATGAATGAAGATCTGTCAATCCTATCATGGAATGTGAGGGGGTTAATGATGCTGCACATATGGAACTTGTGAGGGAGACCACAGTGTGCTCACAACCATCAGTTCTGTGTCTTCAGGAAACAAAGATCAACAGTATGACCAACTCAATTTTGTTGGAAACAGTTGGGGCAGGATGGCAGGTTACTCTACTTTGGATGCTGCAGGAACTCGGGGTGGTATTCTCCTAGCATGGTGCAAGGATATAATACAGGTTTCAGAGGTGGTGGTCAGGACATTCTCAATCTCACCAACAGTTAAGGTTCTGGCTAGTGAAGTTTCTTTCAGGCTGACCACTTGCTATGGTCCAGCTGATGACCAGAGGAAGGAGGAGTTCTTGCAGGAGATGACATCTGTCAAGCCGGCAGCAGGGGTTCCATGGCTCATAGTTGGAGATTTCAATCTCATCTACAAGGCAAGTGACAAAAACAACCTGAACCTGAATCGCAGGATGATGGGCAAGTTCAGAGCAGTAATAGACAATTGTGAATTGTTGGAACTATGCCTGCAAAATAGGAGGTTTACCTGGTCAAATGAAAGGGAAAACCCAACACTGGTGAGGCTGGACCGGGCTTTCTGTAATGCGGACTGGGAACTCATCTTTCCAGCTTATGCTCTGCATGCTGTATCAACTGGTGCCTCCGACCATACACCCATTTTCCTCAATCGCCAAGGGACTGCGCCCAGGAAGGCAGGTTTCAAATTTGAAGATCACTGGCCCCGGACACCTGGCTTCAGGGAGACGGTGCAGCAGGCTTGGTCTAAGCATCAGTCAGGGTCGCCGTTAGTAGTAATAAGAAAGAAGCTATTGGAGACAGCCAGGGCACTGCGGCTGTGGAGTAAGCCACTATTCAGCAAGGTTCGGTTGCAGCTACACATTGCAAATGAGGTAATCATGAGACTTTACATGGCACAAGAGGGGAGACAGCTCTCGGTGGCTGAGTAAACACTGAGGAAAGAGCTGAAAATCAGGATCTTTGGCCTAGCAGCGGTGGAGAGATCAAGAAGAAGGCAGGCTTCGAGATGCTTATGGCTAAAAGTGGGGGACGCTTGCACAAGATTTTTTCACCTAAAGATGAGTAACAGAAGGAGGAGGAAATACATAACATCTTTAAAAAGGAATGATGGCACACTGGTATGGAAATCATGAGGAAAAGGAGGCGGTGCTCCATGAGTACTTCTCAGGTCTCATGGGCACAAGGGTACAGCGATCTCGATCTTTCAATTGGGACCGCCTAGGAATGACTTCAGTTGAGGAGATTGAAGGCCTCGAGTTGGATAGGCAGTTCACCATGGACGAGTTGGACAGTGTTGTTAAGAGCCTGCCAAAGGATAAAGCGCCAGGACCTGATGGTTTTTCAAACAACTTCTACAAGCATTGCTGGGAAATCATTAGGGCCGACTTCCTAGCAGCCTTCAACAGCATGTACTTTCACCAGGATGGAGCTTTGGAGCATGTCAATGGGGCACAGTTGGTCCTACTGCCAAAGATAGAAGTAGCATCTAAACCAAAAGATTTCAGACCCATCAGCCTCATCCACTCTTTTGCGAAGCTTTTCACCAAGGTACTAGCAGTCAGACTATCCCAGTATATTGATCAGCTGATTGCACCAGGACAGAGCACTTTCATCAAACACAGATGCATCCAGGACTATTATGTTTATGTGCAAGGTCTGGCTAGATATTTCCATCGCACAAAGACACCAGCATGTTTGATGAAGTTGGACATCAGCAAGGCTTTTGATACTGTATCCTGGGTGGAAATGCTTTTGAGGCGTGGTTTCAGCCAGAGATGGAAAGATTGGTTAGCAGCCTTGTTCAGGTCATCTTCTTCAGTGGTGATGCTGAACGGGGACACTGGGCCGCAAATCAAGCACCGGCGGGGACTGCGGCAAGGCGACCCACTATCCCCCTACCTGTTTATCCTCGCTATGGATGTGCTCAATAGGATTTTTGACATTGCAACCGAGGAAGGAAGGCTCTCGCCGCTGAGAGGGAGACAGGCCAAGTTGAGACTGTCACTCTATGCCGATGACGCGGTCATCTTCACAAATCCAAATAGAGATGACACCAGGTGCATCATGGATATGATGTCGGCTTTTGGGGATGCGACCGGTCGGTCTGTGCATCAATATGTCGAAGAGCACAGTGGCGCCTATCAGGTGTGCAGACCTGGACATGCAGGAGGTTTTGGGGGACTTCACAGGAGCTCAGGTCAGCTTTCCAGTTTAGTACCTTGGCCTTCCGCTAACGCTAGGAAGGCTACGTATGGTTCATCTACAGTATATTCAAGACAGGGAAAATGGTAAAATGGCGGGATGGCAAGGCAAGCTCGTGACGGTGGCTGGTAGGCGGGAGCTGATCAAGTCTGTCCTAACTTCTCTGCCTGTGTACTTGCTCACTGCAATCAAGCCTCCAAAAAAATTCTTCAAGGAGCTGGACAAGATAAGAAGGCGGTTCCTGTGGGCTGGGGATGGCCAGCTAATAGGGGGGAAGTGCAAGATTGCGTGGACAAAGGTTTGTGTGCCCACTGAAAATGGAGGCCTAGGAGTAAAGGACCTAGAGGCATTCAGTAGAGCGTTGCGTCTGAGATGGCAATGGTATGCTTGGGATGATAGAGAACGTCCATGGAAGGGCATGCAGGTTGAAGCAGATAATGAGGACTTGAGACTTTTCAACTTAGCAACAGAGGTGACCATTGGTGATGGGAATCGGGCATCTTTCTGGAGAAGCCGTTGGCTGCAGGGTCAGGTGCCTGCTGATAACTTCCCGGAGCTTTTCAAGCATAGCAAGAGAAAGAGCAGAACGGTATCTGAAGCGTTGGCTGATAACGCATGGGTGCGAGACATCGACTACAACATGAGCCAACAACTGATCGTGCAGTACATGCAATTGTCTGAAATGCTACAACCTGTGTTGTTGGTGCCTGCTGTACTGGATACGATAACCTAGACGACATCAACAAGTGGTATATATTCAACATCATCGGCCTACAGTTTGCATTTTCAGCAACTACCGAGATGCCAGGCTGCAAAATTGATCTGGAAGACAAAGGCGCCACCAAGATGCAAGTTTTTCACTTGGCTGCTCACCAAGGATAGGATATGGACAGCAGCAAGGCTGCAGGTGAGGCAATGGACAAACGAATATTTCTGTCAAATGTGTTTCCGTAATCTGGAAACATCGATGCATCTGTTTGTGGATTGCCCGGTGGTTAAGAAGATATGGGACAGGATTGGTGCTTGGGCAAGGGAAACCTGTATACAGCCTGTCAGTTGGACGAATGTGACTGATGTCCGGTAGTGGTTTATAGACATGATGAATGGTCTGCCAACGAACTCCAGGGAAGGCCTTAGGTCACTAATTATGCTGACAATCTGGGAGATATGGTGCGAGAGAAACAGCCGGGTTTTCAGGAAGGAGTTCAAGCAGCTCCAAGCAATTTTAGGCGGCATTTTTTATCAGGCGAGTGAATGGGCGTACGCAAGAAACAAGGGTCTTCAGCTGGTCATCCCAGGCTGAACTGATAATGTAGTTCTTTCCTCTCTTAATGTAAATTAGGCTTACTGAACTAGTAGGGGTGGCCTAGGTCACGTCTATCTTGTGATCTGGGCGAGTTGGGGGTGGCACATCTTATGCGAAAATGTAATTTGTAAACTTCTTTTTCTTCTTACTAATGAAAGCCGGAAACGGATCTTTAAAAAAAAAAGGGTCAGGCTTTCAGAGGTGTCAAGAATTGATTCTACGAAATGGGATGAACTGAAACTTGCGACTGCTCTCAAGTTAGTTTGTTATCCTGAGGAGCAAGTTGAAACTGGTGATTCTGAAGAGGTGAATTGTAATGTTCAAATGTATTTCTGGCTTCTGGCTGTGCATGTGATGAAAATTTCTCATGGCAAGCAATGAACATATGCGTGTTTTTCCTTTCAGATGCTGTCAAAGAGTGAGGCAGAGCAATTGTTGGCTGATGCACATCTCTATGAAACTAAGCTCCATAAGCCGGCTTACTTGAAGATCTACAACAATTTTGTTTGGGTCCGTGGAGTTAGGCGTATGGCACTTGCGCAATTGAATTCCATATTCAAGAAGCCAAGAGAAGAATTGAAGCTGCACCAGGTGTCCTTGGATTCCGTCATGGTCAAGGAGCCAGAAGAAGAATTGAAACTGTACCAGGGGTCCGTGGGCAATGAGGCAAGAGAAGAATTTCAGCTGCGCGAGGTGTCGATGGATTCCTCCACGGACAAGGCAAAAGGACGGTAGCTACAGCAGGGGAGTCTGATGGAGATGGATTGAGACAGAACAAAAGAAACATAGACAAATTAGTGTCGTGTTTGTTGATTTGAAGAGTAAGAGGCAATTCGGTATCTACTTAGATGGCATGTTTGACTGCACTGGCATTACGTTTGATACTCAGTCAAATGCGGAGCACTGATTTTTATCATCTGCAATCGTTAATCAACCTACCTTTTGGTGGTAAAATAATTTATTCAGTCTGGAATAATTGCGAGTCTACAGCATCTCAAATTGACCGCGAGACGCCAGTTTCAAAACTCAAACTGTTTGCTTACGTGTCGCACTGGGTAAAACATTCAGGTGTTGCGCCTTTGCACATTTTTGCAACTTTTAGCTACACAAAGCGGCATCAGTTCCTCTGCAGTGTAGTCGACTCTGGTGCACGCTGACGTAGTAGGCGCCGCGTTAGTGCATATACTACTCGCAGTTAAGTGGAGGAGATTAGGTAACAAAAAGAAGATATCCACGCGAGCAGGCTTTGGTCTGCAGACTTTCGGGCTCTCTCACCATCAGACTTTTGACTGAGGCTTGAGAAGTTGAGATTTGCTCGAAACAAAAGGCAACTAGGCGCCGTGCTAAGAACATGACCTTTTCAGAGTCCTAGGCCATGTTTAGATCCTCCAAAAGTTATAATTTTTTAATTCTTTCTTCATCACATCAATATTTAGCTGTTTGCATGGAGCATTAAATATAGATAAAAAAATAACTAATTACACAGTTTAGTTGAAAATCACGAGATGAATCTTTGAGCCTAATTGGTCCACGATCGGACAATATTTATCAAATAAGACAAAAATAGTACTATTTATCAGGTTTATTTTTTTTCACGATCTAAACAAGGCCCTAGATTGCGATCCATCTACAGCAAAATGAAATGCCTCGATCCAAATTCCTGGCCAGGGGGGTACACACGTGACTCCAGCGTGCTGACTAAGCCGCCAGCGCTTTACACGGCGGACGAGGCTAATCCTGGCAGGTTGGCACGGGGTCTGCAGGTTGGCCGAGAAGCCCAACAACTGAAGCCTGACGACGGCAAGGGGACTTTTCAGGGACGAACACCGACCTCTTTCCCGAAAGGCGAAACCTTCCAACCCGTGAGTCATCGATGATGGATGACACTTTTGGTACGATTCTCCGTTGCCGTAGAAGAAATCACGCACCAAGTTTTGAACAGAGGGACTGGGGCCCAATAAGGCCTCCCTTTGCTAGAGCCTAGAATTAGTAGTTTGCCCACATTCCCTAAAAAAAAGAAGTTTGCCCATAGAAAATGCAAATCTTTCCGCTTAAAAAAACTTGTTTAGACACGGTCGCCAAATAACAAACGTAAACATTTATTTCTTCCCCCGTGAACAAAGACAATTTTGTGTGCTGTCGGTCTTGTGTGTGCACATGAAGGGATCAATCTATGAACCCACTTAATACACAGAGGTCATTTTAAGATGGGGTGTACGCTGAAAAAGATAGTAATATGATATTATATTTTGTTGTACTGTTTGGTAACCATGCTTGTGTAGTTGTGTTGCGACCATACTTGTGTTGTATGTGCGTTTCAACAAAATAGCCTATCGCCAGCAAGCGCACACAGAGATAATTGTTTTTTTTCTCTGACAAAGTGCCTAAAGATGAGTTATCAAGCACTAGAAGATCTAGAAAATACCCTTGCGAATGATTATCTCAGAAAACTAATTAAGAAAGGCAAGACCTACGCGAAACTAGACCAAAATGCTCTCAATACATGGGCCCCGCAGACCCCACTTTCATAGGGCGTGGATATCAAATAGAGCTGAAAATAATATCTTTTTCTACCTCTCTCATTTCTACTACTAGAGAAATGATTTTACTGACCATTTTATGTAACGGTCAGCTTTGTCAGTAGAGCTGATGAAAAGTAAATATTATTTTACCAGTGAAGCAGAGTTCTACAAAACCAAACCTTTAAATTAGTGAGCAATAAATAATAACTTAACAACTAACTAATTTACCGACTCGGCCCTGAAATAAAGAAAAATGTGCCTTAAAGTTACGCTTTTGGATCCACAAAAACAAAAGTCTAGAACGCCTTGGATTGGATTTCCTAGCTTTTCCACCCTGCAAGTGCAAACCTCAACAGACCTCAAAAAATCCTTTGTGTTCCCGTAAAGCGGCAAGCAGCCGGGCACGTGTCCGCGGTGGACGGCTGCTCGGCTGCACTCTACCGCGTCGGGTCCCATGCTGGCTGTGTCCGGTGCCTCTGCAACTCTCGCTCTCGCGCCAGTGCACCGCCACCATCTCCCTCCCTCCCGGCCTCCCTCGCCTTGGATCCTAGCGCACGACTCGAGCCGTTTCACTTCCATTCCATCCACCTTCTCTTCCTCCTCCCATGGTGGTGGCATTGTGACCGCGCCAGGTCCCCCGCTGCGCTCCTGACGCCTCGTGCAACCTGTCGCCGCGCCCGCACGCACGCACGCAGCAGCCAGCAGCTCGCACCCCGCGCCACGCCGTGCCGTGCGGGCTTGCCGACCCCTCTCACCTCTCAGTCAGGCTTTGCGGGTGGTTGGAAAAGCAGAGGAGGAGGAGGAGGAAGGCTGCCGCTGCCGCTAGCGCCGTAGAGCTAGCCGCTAGGTGGCTTTGGCTCACGGGTTCCAGGCCGCCCGCGGCGCCGGTGCCTTTTTCGGTCACACGGAAAGTTCCCGTGCCCGTGCCGCCTGCCCGCCGCCCCGCGCGGCCTGGCCGTAACATCCAAACCGCCCCCAATGGCGACACCACGGGCTCCTCACCCTCCACCGCATTAGTACCAGCGTGCCAGCGGCCGCAGCGCAGCGCTCCTCCACACACCCGCGCTCGTGCACCTCTCCTCCTCCCCTGCGTCGTGCGCACTCTGCGTCCCTTGCCGTCGTGCGCTGCGCGGGCCGAGCACGCGCGTGGTGCTGGGTGCTTGGCTGGCCGTCGATGAGCATGGGGCGCTACGTTAACTCCATGGATCCGAGGTCCGGGCTGGAGGTGATCAGGGACTGGAACGGCGTCGAGCACGTCGTGCTCCGCTCGCCCAAGGGAGCCTCCGCGCGGGTACGCACGCACTGCGAGTCTGCTGTGACTCCACCCTCTCTTCTTGGTCTTGTTGCCCGACCGATCGGCTCCGCATTGCTTGTTTCGTCGTGGTTTTCACGGGTTTCGGCGCCGTCGCTGTCTGGATCGCCTGGTTTGCTTTGCAGGTGAGCCTGCACGGCGGCCAAGTCGTCTCCTGGAGGAACGACCACGGTGAGGAGCTCCTCTTCACCAGCAGCAAGGTGAAATTTTTTTTTTCTCTTCTTTTTATTTCCCACACTTACTCTTTCGGAGGTCCAGTAATCTGTAATGCTTACATGTTCTCAGATTATGTAAAGATTCAGCGGCCATGCCGTTTGATTTTCTTGTGGGCTTGTGGCTGAATGTTCTTCTAGCATTTCTGTGAGAAGACATGTATGTGTTCAACTGGGCTGCAAAGAACACTGAATTGGATTTCATGTATAATAATTGTCATTGTTTCTTTAGTCCATCCTGATGGCTGGAGAAGCCAATGACAAATTAAGCTTTGCTATGTGCCTATATGCTACCTGTGAGCTTGGACTAGTTTGTGGTCCTAAAGTTTCATAATGGTTTCCCTCTGTTTCCTGTGCTGCCCTCCTTTTTCTTGTCTTCCTTTATAGGACCAGTAGCGGCCTGTGTAGCCTTCTATCTGCTCCAATGGTCTAAAGCACTTTCGTGTCTGTTGTTTCTGACGTGCAGGCAATCTTCAAGCCGCCAAATGCGATGAGAGGTGGAATTCAGATGTGTTTCCCACAGGTGCTGCAAGCATGAGTGCATGGCCCAATCTTGTCACGGTTTCTATTGGATCGTACTTTTCTGCTGTAATGTTGATTTTATCTGTTGTGGGCGAATTTATGTATAAGCTGACTGCTTGTGAGGATCGTGCTGTAAAACTTCCGTGGGGCTTCTGATAACTGTGAAACTCCATGCAGTTTGGATACTCTGGGACATTGGAACGACATGGATTTGCAAGAAACAGGATATGGGCCCTGGATGATGAGCATCCACCACTGAATCATAATGATAACGGCGGGAAAGTTTCTGTTGACCTTATACTGAAGCCATCTGAAGATGATCTCAGGTGCTGGCCACATTGGTATGCATTTGTTTGCGGTCATCTGTGTCTGTATTCCTATGACCATGCCTACTTTATGTTACAAGTTTACAACTAAATGAGGGCTAATGTCAAATCTCTGTTTTGTGTCATTGAGGTGTGTCTTCTTATGATTGAAGTTGGGTATTTCTGATGTTACTTTCTGGAAGCAAATTTTTTGACTATTTTTCATGACATATTTTCGGAGGATTACATGTGGAAATTGAATTCTTAAAATAAAGATGTGGGAAATTAACAAGGATGCATTTTTATGGCATTGCTTGTAAGGAGGGTCTTGGATTTGGATTATGTGTAATTAGTACCACTTTCATCTTACAGCATTTCAGTTTTTTTACTAGAAAAGGAAATCTGAACAGGAGGTTGTTGCTTAGCTGGATGATACTTTTACTGTTGATCAGTATTTACATGCTTTACATTTTTTATGGACCTCATGAAGTCACAAAATGCAGAATCGGTAAAGTTCATTCATATGTGTCCTCATGTACGAATATTATTTGGTTGCAGTTTTGAGTTTCGTCTGAGGGTCTCTCTTTCGAAGGATGGGGACTTGTCGTTAGTATCTCGCATCAGGAATGTCAATGGCAAGCCATTCAGTTTCTCATTTGCCTATCACACATATCTTTCTGTTTCTGACATCAGGTCAGGCATTATCTGCCCAGCACATCGTTCTGTATACCTCACTATCTAACTACTCCCTTCAGTGACTTTCCATGAGTGACATGCTACGTCTTGTTAATTCCAGTGAGGTCAGGATCGAGGGTCTAGAGACACTTGATTATCTTGATAACCTTAGCCACAAAGAACGGTTTACGGAACAAGGAGATGCCATAACATTTGAGTCAGAGGTGAAATTTTTCCCACTACTTAATGAATTGAGTACATTTTGGCAAGTCATGCATTTTTATTGGTATCGCCATACATATAGCTATAACTGTAGAGTTTTTTTGGCTTTAGTTGTTTCTATTGGAATTGTACTGTTTTAGATGCTCCAGATTTGTAACGTCATTAGTGACCCTTCTCTTTGTTCAATCTCTTTACAGGTGGACCGAGTCTACGTTAGCTCCCCAAATGTAGTAGCAGTTCTTGACCATGAGAAGAAACACTCATTTGTCATAAGGAAGGAAGGACTTCCAGACGTTGGTAAGATCTGCTGTCCTTTGCCCAAATGTTACCTATCAGAAAATCAACTGTTAATAGAACTACCGATGTTCATTATAACGGCCACTGCATCCTTGTCAGTTGTGTGGAACCCATGGGAAAAGAAATCGAAGACCATGTTAGACTTCGGCGACGAGGAGTACAAGCAGATGCTTTGCGTTGATGCAGCCGCTGTGGAGAGAGCAATCACGTTGAGACCAGGGGAGGAGTGGACTGGGAAGCTGGAGCTTTCTGCTATTTTATCCACTAACTGCAGCGATCATCTTGATCACCCTGTCAGCATCAGCATCTAGTGTTTTTTCACATTTAGTGCTATGTATTTGCCTCACAAGAGAAGTATGGCCCCCTTTTGTAAATGAGATCAATAGGTATATCTGTTATCAGTTAGCAGCTCAACTTGATTCTGGAATCGGCACAGTTTTGTGACCTGGATTTTGGAATCTCAATAATGAATGCCAGTAGCACCTTGTTTCATGCATAATGCACACAAAATGGCAAGATATATCTGGTCTTTGCAACTTCGTGGTGTACGATGTTAGGATTAATCTTGTCATATATAGGCATATTAGTATTAAACATGCTTGTATAAGCCTAGATGGCTCCTGGATGGGAGAGTTACATGTTGGGGTCTAAAAATTAGATAAGGTGTTGACTTGGGTGGTATTCCAGTCAACAAAAATCTTGCTTGCACTGTTTGCTCCAATTGCTATACTACCTCCAACATATCACAAATAAGGGAACACGTTTCTTTCATAGAGATTAACACTTTTGGTTAGTCCACACTAACATCAAGCTCAGATGAACTCAATCAATAAAATTAAATCAGTGTCAAGGACTTGTCACCGTTTACTTCTTAAGACAAGAGTTCTTCTTGACTTTGTCATCTAAATTCATCACATCATTCAACTTAGGACATATTAGCAAAAAAACATATAATACACATCCATGAATTTAGATCAACACACAAGCACATTTCACCGACAAACCGCTTTAAAGCATATAATACACTTCCATGAATTGTGTCGACACACAAGCATATTCTTCTCTCTTACTACATCCAACAAGGGTAACAGACATAGTTCAACATATGATATCTACTCATATTTCCATGATGACAATGGAGGGGTCTCAGAATTCTTCCAAGTGATATTCATATCAAAATGTCGATCACCTTGGACATTACTTGGCGGCAGTATAGGACTCAAGTTCAGCCTTCTCATCTTGTGTGAGCTTCACAGATAGTGCTCCCAAATTTTGGTTGAAATTCTCAATTTTTGTTGTTCCTGGTATAGGGAGGGGCATAGAGAGGTGGCGAATCTTCTTG
>CM041639.1:45522897-45533682 GCA_023333625.1 Bothriochloa decipiens
CACGCCCCCCGCTGCCCCCTGCTCCCACGCCGGAGCTTCGCCCCCCGCCGGAGCCACCGCCCTCAACCGGAGCCGCCCAACGTCGGAGCTGCCCCACGTCGTCGCTCCCGCCCCCAGCCGGAGCGGCCGCCCCTGGCAACGCCCGCGCCCCCGGCCGCTCCGCCCGCCTCCCGCCCCCTCCCCAGCGTTCTCGGGGCAGCCGTCGACGGCAGCGTCCACGAGGCCCCGGCGCACGGCCCTAGGCACAGCCACCTGGTTCCAGCGCAGCACCTGGTCTCGCCTGGCCGCCCGTCCATTGAGCCACCGGTCCGGCGAGGTGCTGCTGTCCAACAGCGACGGGAGACACGCTGGTGGCAAGGATGCGGCGTCTTGGTCGCAGGGGTGGGTCGTCCGGCTATGGGTGGCGGTAAAGTTGGGCATGCAGCCCGCCCGTTGGCCCGGCACAAGGCCCGTGTTTTTGGCCCGGCCTAAGCACGGCACGGCCCGTTGTGCAACGGACCCAAGCCGGCCCGACCCGTGTAATAGGTCGTGCCTGGCCCTGACTCCAGGCCCGCGGGCGGGCACGACACGGCCTGCTAATTGAAACAGGCCCGCTGGTGGCCCGGTGGTAATCCTCACAACCTAACCTACTAACAGCCCACGAACTTCTCTAGGCAAAAGAGCCCACTAGCCCAACATCCAGGCCTACTAACTACCTAACCCTATTTTTTCCCCCTCTCCATGACTCCACCCGACCGGGACCGGCCGAGGCAGGCACGCAGCGCCGCCTTCACTGAGCGGGGCAGGCTGCTTCCTCCTGCGCCGCCCCCTTCCTTGCCGCCCCAACGAGCTCCCCGCAGCCGCCACCTTCCTCCCTGGTGCCCCAGCGAGCTCGCCGCCGTCGCCGCCGCCCCCTTCCTCGTCGCCCGCTCCCCAGCGCCGGCGCCGGCTTCCCCACCTGTAAGCGTGCACGGCGCGCTGGTTTCCCCATCTACGAGTGCGCGCGGCGCGGAGGCCACCACCACCTGCGAGGCTGCGAGCGCGCGCGGCGCGGTGGTCGTCGCCACCTCCATGCCTAGACACTGGAGATCTCCCATGGCCGCGTCCCCCTCCCAATCTCTCTGTTGGCATTTTTTTGTGAGAGGACTCTGCTCAGCTGGCATTTTGGTGGGCCTCAGGCCGGCACGGCCCGTCAAAATTACCATGCCTAACGGGCCGGCCCGGCACGAAAATAGGCCCACCATGCCATGCTTGGGCCGAAGGCCAGGCCCGTGTGCCTTTTCGGCCCATAGGCTATCAGGCCGTGCCGGCCCGTCACCATGCCGTGCCGGGCCGGGCCGGCCCGTTGCCCATCTTTAGGTGGTGGCACTTCGCGAGGTGGCCGACCACGGCAGAGACGAACGGGAGAGCAACAGAGAGAATAGAACGGGAGAAAAGGATAAGGGGTAGGATAGTCTTTTTTTATTTTTATTTTTTTAAACATTTTTTTAATTCATTAATCAATGTAAACTGACGGTGTGACAAAATAAGGGCAAACGGTGGCTTCGGTTATAGAAAAAATAGGGACAAACATGCAAAGTTTAAAAAATAGGGACAAACGAGGAATTAGACTTGAATAGGGGCAGTTGCACAATTGTCCCTTCTTTTTGCCATCTCACTAATACACTCGAATACCTTGACATTCTTGTCGAGGTTCTCTTGTTGAAATCTGGGCAGGTTCCGCAAAAAGAAAGGAATTTACATGAACAAGTGGCAGTTGATTGCAATCACAACTTTGTAGTCTTTGATGAGATGAATGAGACCATTATTAGAATATAATAGTACAATCAATCAAATTATATTTTCTAGAATATGGGTGATACAATCTTACTACTTCGGATAGAATATTTCTTTTTGGCCTCTCTACGTTAATCCTTATAAGACACGCTAGAGAAAAAAGATAAATTTTAGAAATCCTAAAAGTTAAACCAAGCATGACCATTGCTAGCACTTATTCTACATGTCATTTATACCCCATATCTAGTATATATATTCTTCTATGGATTGAGTGCCACTAACATTGTTTATATATGAAAATATATGTATTTTACAATATAATTTTTTGTGCTATGTTTTATTTTTATTTGTATAGGGTTTGGACAAACACATCATATGTAGTAGAACGGAAGGCCATATCAATCCAGGCCTGGATTCATTCCTGTTCCTCCCTAAGACGAACCGCACCAGATGCTGTAAACTGGTGCGGTAAAAGGGAGTACAGCAAAAAAAAAAAGCAGCAGCTAAGGTACACGCTAATGTAAACCAGAGACAGGAAGCGCAGTGCGGCAAATAGCGCGTAGTACGGAATCAACGTTACCCGGCGGGGGGCCCATGGGCAGCGCTGCCACGCGCGCGCGGAGAGGCAGCAGCATGCGGGAGAGAGGAGAGAGCACATGCAGTGACGGGCCTCACTGATTCAACTAAAAAAATATTATGACTCATAAAAAAAATTAAATAAAATTCTGATTATACCATTAAATTTATTTTAATAAATTTTTTAAAACTAGATCTCACATAGATATGTCTAGATAAAGTAACAAGTAAGCGCACTAGCTAAGCATTGGGCCGATCAGGATGCAGGTCAAGGATTCAGTTGGCCGTTAGATGGCCGTTGGACCAACCGGTAGAGAGATCAGTGGATTAATTGTATGCATTGGTATTCAGAGCCTCAGAGGCATGCAAGTAAATACTCTATAAATTAGGTCAGTGGTCAATGGTCAGACGATGCATTGGTCAGTGGTCAGACGATGGATTTGTCAGTGGTCAGTGTCATTTAGTAGCTGAACCTGACCTGAAGCGTAACGTCAGGGAACACATCACCCGGTGAGAGCGGAAGTCAGAGGAATGAAAGAAAATAAATGTCACTGTTAGGTTGCGGTAAACCTTAGGCTTAGGTCATTGCTTATTAATATTTTCTCCAATTTCAGAAATGCAATATTCAGATTTCAGAGACATGTTCAGGACAAGTTCAGAACCTCCTAACTGTCCTTTATCAATTACCACCAAGCTTCGTCGCAAAAAAAAAAACATCAAGCTTATTCAGACGATCTAGTAATCTGATCCACGTATCGATGAACTCCCTGATTTGTGGAGGAGTTGTGATACGTGTCCATAGCGATCTGATCCAAATCCCATTGTGTAATTCCTGCCTGACCGTTTTATTTTTTTCTACGTGCCAACTTGAACAGGTTAGGAGCCACATATATGGGAGCCTCCCCTTCTAGCCAGTCTGCCAGAACCTGGCCTTGTGCCCTTGTTTTAAAAATGCGCCGGGCGCGATTTCAAAAAAAAAGAACAGGCCTTGTTTCCATTGACATTTGTAATAGTGGTCATCTATCATCTATCTACCACAACTTTTTCTATGCTAATTTCTTGTAAACATAGTTTCATATATACGAGTCATTTTCTTTTCTCTTTTGTTCAATTCTATATTTTTTTTAGCACGTGTATTTTGTTAAGAATTCTTCAATTCTAATGTCATATTCATATTTTGTTTTTTACTCACTCGGTCCTGAAATATAAGGTGTCGAAGCATTCAAATTTATCCTATATTATAAAGTACTTCAGGTGAATTAATTTTCCCAATCACAAGTATACCTACCATTACCATTAGTATCTACCACCAGGCTTAAAATATGGTAAGCATAAAGTTTCTTTATAGTTAAGAGAGAATTACATACGCTATTTGTAATACTACCTCATCATCTGCCCTAAAATTCTTAGAACATCCTATATTTTAGGACGAATGAAATAACAGCTACATTAATGATGTTTTTTTAAGTAAAGCTACATTAATGATATTAGGTCTGGGCCTTGCTCCAGCACATAACGTCTGGGCCATGCCGTCAGCCCAGCTTTTCGTTCCACTCACGTAACGGGCGAGGTGACCAAGATTGTTGATCCATACGGCCCATCTTATTCCGCCCACCTCCAACCCACCAGGCCCAGAGCTCAATCTTATCCTCTCCATCTTATTCCGAGCAGCACTGCAGCAGCGCAGGCGGCTGCGTCGGCAGGTGAGCGAGCAGCCAGACAGCCGCCCAGGCGACTGTGTCGTCATCGAACGAACGGCGGCGCAAGTTGGCGTGCAGAAGCCGAGAAGGTGCAAGCAGCAACAGGTAGGTCGGTTTCTGTAGAGCTGCGCAAGTTTCATATCCAGTCCAGTGAGGGGAATTGCTTTGGACGGTGCAGCACCGGCTACGCAAGCGTGAGGGCAGAGGGACGGGAGATGGAGGGGCTGACGTCCAGCGAGATCGCCGGCTTCGTGGTAGGTGCACTGTTGCTCGGCGCGTGTTGCGCGTTTGTCCTGCGTCTAGGGGGGCGTGGTGGATATGTAGCTTTTTTATATAGTGTTAGTAACAAATTACAAGTGGTCATATCATGCTGTCAGCATTATTATAGACAGCTATATAAAACTATGAAATGAAAGTTTGAAACAGACCGTAGGAGACCTTGTTATTCATTAACCAGACCACTCCTATTTAGATGATGTGCACCCTTGGAAATCACACAATCAATCCATACACTGGGAATGGGCTAAGAACATTCTGAGCACCAAACTGCAAAAGCTGAAAAAAAATGAATGAAAATGATCTCAATATTAGGACGTTCAGGGCAGGGAGATAAGCATTGAGAAGTTCATGAGAAAAATTTGTCAGAGTAACTAAACAGATTATAAAAACTCTTGCTCCAAGCTCTAGCATCCATATGGCTTGGTTGGTCCACCTAAGTGCCCAAAAGCTCCTGAGCTCTTGAATACGGCAGCAGTTCCATCTCTTCGTCATTTGCTGGAGCAATTCTGCACAACTTTGACCTTTTCATTTGCAGAGCATGCAGTGCTATCTCAACTTGCTTCATCGTAGGTCTATCTTCACCTTTAAGTTTCAAACACATCTCAGCAAGGGATGCTACACTTTGTATCTCTTCCTTGGTTGCCTCTTCACGAATGCGAGCAGCAACTATCTCCTCAACTGGCCTTGACTTCAACTCCCACAGAAAGTAACTTGACAAGTTTTGCCTTGAACCTGACTCATCGGTAAAAATAGGTTCCTTATGGAGGAGGAGCTCCAAAATAACTACTCCGAAACTATATACATCACTCTTTTCATTTAATTGCCCAGTATGATAGTACTCAGGATCTAAGTAACCAAATGTGCCTTGAACATGTGTAGAGATATGGGTTTGATCAATAGGAACTAATCTAGAAGCTCCAAAGTCTGAAACTTTAGCAGTGTAGTTTGCATCAAGGAGTATATTAGATGACTTGACATCACGATGGAAGACTGACACTGAAGCTGCAGAGTGAAGATAACAAAGAGCTCTTGCAGCTTCAATGGCAACCCTTAGGCAATCATTCCATGACAAAGAGAAGTCACTAAATGTACCTGAATGAAGAATTTGGAATAGCGAACCGTAGGGAATAAAGTCATATACCAACAGTGGGACCTTGGTCTCAAGGCAGCAACCAAAAAATCTTACGATGTTCCGATGGTTTATTTGGGAAAGAATGGCAACTTCATTGATGAATTCATTGATCTCATTTTGCTCTATTATCTTTGCCTTTTTTATAGCCACCACACGTTGATCAGACAAAATGCCTTTATAAATCATACCATGCCCACCACGGCCAAGGATGCGTGTTTCATCAAAGTTGTTTGTGGTTTTTTCTAGCTCTTCTAAAGAGAAGATCTTTGTCTTGTCACTAGCATTTTCATCTGATGATATTAGCTGCTCTAGTAGAAGGCCTTGGTTCTCATGAAAATACTTCTGACGCAGTTTCTTTTCAACTTCTCTTCTCCATCTATTGACAAAAAGTGTTGTAGACAAGCCAAGAAGTACAACTCCAAAGCCAACACTAAATCCAATCACAATACCTATAATGGAAAAAAGTTATACACTTCTCAATGTCTTGTGAGACGGCGGTCATTGTGGAAGCTAACGAAGTACAAACTCACCTAACAGAAGACTTCTTTGTCTTTTTGCTTGAGTGCACTGCTTTCTTGTTGTGTCATATTGTGTTTTGTCAGGGCATTTTGTGCAATAGTAACTTCCTATGGTATTATGGCAGGGTCATCCACATATGTTTGGTGTTGTTTCACACTCATCAATATGTGCATCCACATGCGGTCTATAAGATGGAAAAAAGAATCAATCAAAAGAGTACGTGTGTGTAATTTTTGTATGAGAGAGTGTACCTTGGCAACCGTTTGGGATATATGGGTTTCCATCAAAGCCATCCACACATTTGCATCGATAGCCAATGTAGGTAGTATAGTTTTCATTATCTGTTGAGTTGACACCCAAGCATGTACTGTTTGCACTAACACATGCGTATGCTATGATATCTTGTTGTGCCTGTTGGCAGCTCATATTGGCTACCGCCCAATGGATATCCTGAGTGACTGCAGAAATAGTGTAGAAAGCACGAGAATTTGATCTGACTTGCATAAAACTATCAGCTGTTTTAGCGACCAGGACACCTTTGCCAATATTGAGGTCTGACACAACGTATTGATTCCATAGAAATGTAAGCGTTGAGGATGCGACGTCAGTGCAGTTGAGCTGAAATTCTTCCCTTCCTCAGCAGCCTTCTTCTAGGCCGAATGGGAATGGAACACTGATGTTCCCACATGATCGGAGGCAATTCACCTTCCGTGGTTTTGGATTATACACTGTTGTTTGGAGAACTAGTTAATTTCAAATCCGCTAGCTCTGTTCAAACAACAATATAACTAAATAATGTGTGGTAATAATATTTTGACAGCTACTACACCAAGAAACTATAAATAGCTTACCTCGATCATACGAGCAACCATCATGCACATAAGGATTGCCGACATACCCATTACCGCACATGCACAAGTACGACGGGTAAACACCGTACATATCAGATGAGCATGTGCTATGCTCGCTCACACAAGCGTAGCTGGTCTTGTTCTCCAAAGCTGCGGCACAGTTTGGCTGATAATCGAATGGGACATGTAACTAGTTTCAACATAGATTCTGTCCCATAGAGAACTCCGGTTAAATGGTTGTGCTTCAGCACCAGCTTTGCCTTCAAGCTTGCGATCGTGCCTGACGAACTGAAGGTTCAAGCTGGAAACAGCACTGTTTTCAAACGTGTGTCTGCAACATCCTCTAGTGCCGTCACAGTACTGCTCGGCAACTGTTTCTGTGACCCCTTCGCTGGGGCAGGTAGCCCTACATATCAAAGTCCTCGAAGAAATGTCATCCAGCCGATAGGCATCGAGATCACAGCCAATGAAGGTTAGTTGTACGAAACGCGAGCCACTAAAAGAGCGGCCTGGTGCCTTCCATGATATGTTATAAACTTCAACGCCGGACATCGTGGGGATGAGACGTGAAAAGAAGACGCGCAAACCTGTTATTTTTACCATCATGTATGAATGAGCATTATTTTGATCGCAGAACAAAAAAAAACTTTGGCAATAATAATTCTTGCCATATGCAAAACAGAATTTGCACGCCCTACTAAAAGGAAAGAAAATAATATGTATGGTTTTTACAAACTAGCCCATCAACACATGTTTGTATACAAGATCAACTCCAACCCTTTCTCAAAAAAAAAAAGATCAACTCCAACTGAACTCCTCCACTACTACATATATAAAAGCTCAGTCGTCTCTACAAATTGATTTATTTATGCGGCTATATTTCAAGCCTCTCTATAAATTGTTTTTTATTTACCTAAAAATTGTTTTTTAAAATCACAAATCCAGGCCAAAAAATATGAATATTTTTAACCCGAGAAGTAAGTGACCCCATTGGCCAACCACACACGCTCGCCATCACACGATTCTTTTGCGCGCTTCATAGCTGCATGGGCTCAAACCCACGACCACAGGCCTCTCACATTCCTCTCCTATATATCCACTCCACCTAGAAGACGCTTGTATCCGATTGAAATATCTATTCGTCTACCTCATTTTATTCATCTGGCTTTAAAATCGGTATTGGAACCTCTAGCTAGTTGAATTCAAATAAAGCGGTTGTCAACTATAAAGTTCTATAAGTTTTTGAGATCTATATAACTTTGGTTTTGGTCGTTTCTCCATCCAAATCATTTAAAAATTTTGAATTCTAAATGTGAAAAATTCAAACGTAATTCGTTTTGCATAGATTATTCGAAATGAAAAGGTTGTCAGCTACAAAGTTATATAACTTTTGGAGACTTACAAATTCGTTTTGGTTATTTAACCACCAAATGTCATTTGAAAAAAAAAACAAAATTTAGTAAGCAACTCCTATTTTCAGAGGCGGATCTATTTCCACCTTCCTATAGGAATTGATTTCTTGAGACACCTGAGAATAGGACTTTCTCTAGAAATAGGGGCATTTTTAGAGGTTGTTGGAAATAGAGCCGTCTCTAAAAATTGGTTCGTAGAGGCAGCTGAAAATAGAAGGACCTCTACAAATGCAATTTTAGACAGACGTCGTCATTGATCTGGCTACAAATTGAACCGTCTCTATAGAAAAAGCTGATGTCGCTCAAGATCAATTTTGTAGTAGTGCTAACTGAAGCCCTATCCTATTCTGAGAGGTCAAAACACAATTTGCTCTCCAATGAACCTCTATGAAGCGAGCACACTGGTAGCTGGGGCCTGGGCCGGTCACTCCATCACGTCACGATGGTGGCTCCGCCCCTAGGAGATCGGTTGCAATACGATGACTAGTAGGGTTGAAACATGGATGAAGAGCTCGCATTTGCGAGAAAAATTTGAGGGCTCGGTTGGATTTGCACTAAGTTTAGAGTTCATATAGCTAATCAAAACCAAGGCTTCACGTATCAGTCTAAGCAATTTAGCGACAACCTCCTGTGAGATTTAGAAGAATCAGCGGCAGATATTTCAGTTAGCAGTTCTACCAAAACACGGAGCTCAGGGAATTTCATAAACTCAAATACATATCCAATGTTCTAGGAGAATATATATGTCTCTAGGACCATTCACAATCATTCAATCAATTAATCAACAAGCATATTAACTAAAAATTCAACAGTCGACAACTACGCAAGGGTTCTCATTGCATCTACAACAAATTAAAGAGGATGTAGAACCACTAATTAGTAGCATACAAAATCGTGTCAAAATCATCAATTGATGTAGTTGTTTTGGTACCCCTCTGGATAAGGGATTCCTTGTACATACCTACATACGACGTAAATAGATTTTGTAGGCTGAAGTACTTAGCATGCGTACCTGCATCTTGAATGGGCACAGACGGGTCGATGTTATCGACGATCTGTGTGAAGCCGTCGTTAAGGAAGAGCCTCGGGGGCTGCGTGGCGTTGGCGCTGGCGTAGTCGCAGATGAGCTCAAAGTCGGGGTCCCGAAAACAGCCGGCGCCGATGTCGAAGGTAATATTGCCGCACGTCTTGGGACAGAGGGCGAGCGTGGCGGCAGACGGGATGGTGGTCACATTGCCTGCTCCAGAGGCGCGCCCGAGTAGGAGGAGCACGCCGATGATAAGCAGCGTGGCGTCAGGAGGCAGGAAGTCCATCGCGCTTCCGTGCAGACTCTGCAGCTCGCTCGCTTTTGCTATCTTTTTCTCTAGCTACTAAGATGTTTCAGTTCGCCAGGTTGTCTCTTGCCTGCTCATGGATTCAGAGGGCTCTCTCCAGTGAATGCATCCAGCTCGATCTCGAGGATATAAGCTTCAAAGCTGGCGGATCGAAATTATTATATATATAAGCGGCGCAACTGGCTCCAAAAGTCCAAAGGACGTAGTATATATATTCAGTGCCAATTGAAAATGGGCAGTTGACATTGTTCGCAGTGGCATGCATAATGTCGACGAGAAAAAATAATAAAAAAAAAGATTGGCGACTGCAAGTTTGATTTACGGTTGCAAGCCACGATGGAATAGTTGGCGAGCCGATATATATGATCCATGCTCAGTTAATACCGTAACCGAACCTGGTGCTAACTACTAATAATTCCATAAAGCATGTTGGCGGGACAAAGCAGATGATGAGAATGAGATGAACATGGCGGCACATGTGTATCTACCTTCTACGGTTATACCAACTGATTAGTGGTTGTACATATATTATTGTTCCTCCAATTCCTCTAACACAGAAGAATACAATGATCTAGAAAAGCGCGAGTGGACTTTAGCAGTGTCAACTGGGACTCCTAAGCACCACTTACGACTGACCATGTATCGAAACCACGGAAGAATTGGTTGAGCTTGAGATGGCAACCGGAAGGAAACCGCACAATGCGGCACTATATGTTGGCGACCAATGCGGCACTACATTATATGTTGGCCCAGCCAGCCCATGCCCACTTCCAGCCCCACAAGGCCCAGAGACCAATCTTATCCTCAACCATCGTCGTCTGAACGAACGGCAGTGCGAGTGGGCGTGCAGAAGCCGAGAAAGTGCAGGCAGAGCAGCAGGTACATTGCTAATGCAAAGATCAGCTACGTAGAGCTGCAAGTTTCGTATCCAGTCCAGTGAGGGGAATTGCTTTGGACGGTGCAGCACGAGCGTGGGCAGAGGGAGGTGAGATGGAGGGGCTGACGTCCAGCGAGATTGACGGCTTCGTGGTGGGTGCCCTGCTGCTCGGCGCCACCATCGCTGCCCCCAAGGTCGACGGCTTCATTGCATCCTCCCAGAGAAGGTCCCTTCCCTCTTCCCATCTCTCTGTCCCCCAAAAACCAGTTGTGTAGTCTTTAGCATCTTAATTTGGAGCAGTGTAGGGAAGATGGTTTAGAGCAGAATAGTTGTGGAATTACAAAAGGGCG
>CM041639.1:45534082-45580388 GCA_023333625.1 Bothriochloa decipiens
CCTCCGCCGCTACGCCCTCGACGACCACGTCCTCACCGACGCCTCGGTCGCGGTCCAGACCCCAGCGTGGTACCGTCTCGACAGTATCGTGCTCTCCTGGATCATCGGGACGATCTCCATCGACCTACACGACCTCGTCCACAACTCCGTCGACGCTCGCCGGGCCTGGCTCGCCCTCGAGGGCCAGTTTCTGGGCAACGCCGAGGCACGGGCCCTGCGTCTTGACGCGAGCTTCCGTACCTTCGTCTAGGGCGACCTCTCCGTCAGCGAGTTCTGTCGCCGGATGAAGGGGATGGCCGACTCCCTCGGCGACCTTGGCTGGCCCGTGGAGGACCGCATCCTGGTCCTCAACGTCCTCCGCGGGCTCAGCGACCGCTACGCCCACCTCCGCACGTGGATCACCCGGCAGCGGCCCTTCCCCACCTTCCTGCAGGTCCGTGACGACCTTGTCATGGAGGAGCTCCGCCACCACAATAGCCACCTCCTAGGTCACCCTACCCAAATGACTTGTTACAATATGCTCCATTGATATTATACAATGAAATTCCCAAAGAACTCAAATAATCCATGATGTTTATTATTTAACATAGCCGATCTATGACCGTTCCAAAAGCCTAAGGTGCTGAAGATGTACCGATGTACTACTGGTAATATGTGGCGATGTGCACTACTTGTATGTGTGTCAACATGGATGCCGGTGTATTCGACACCAAGACAGATCGGGGTTCGTATCTGTGACTTTAGAATATACCGATGTATAGACAGACGCTAACATATATATGATGGCACACAAAGATATCGGCCAGTGCAACGCAAGGCCGGACTATATATACCAAAAATATAGATAGATATATAGAAGAAACATCAATCAATCTACTATAATCGCCATCATGGCGGTGCCGGTGACGTCCCGCGATCTGAACGACGATGTTGTCATGGAGATCCTGCTCCGCCAAGCATCCAAGGTCTCTCCGTATCCTGGTGCGGTCCCGTCACTGCAGACGAAGAGGATGCGGCCTCCATTAGTCGGCGTGCTTAGCCTCCCGCAGCCGCAGGGAGGGCACGAACCAACAACAACGAGCCGGAGGGAGAGGACGCGGCCGCAACCACCGCGTCGGCTCGATCTCCTCCCCCGCTGTGCCTTCAAAGGTGACGGGAGCGCGGACCACGCCATCGGCGATCGCCATGCGTTGCTGTTGAAAAATAGGGGAAAGGGAAGGGAGAGCGTGGGCAGGCGAGGCAACGGAAATTCAAGAAGTGCCGAAGAGGGGTAAAATAGAATATTCTAGAGGTGGGGTCTCGAGTCTGGATGGAAGCCAGCTGGCCCATCGCACGGCTATCAGCTCGGTCGATTTCCTTTCCCCCAAAGGCATTTCACATTTGGTGCGCGCAGGCGCAGCGGCTCGAATGAGTCGCGTGGAGCTCCAGTTCCTTGCTCGCGACTCAGCCTCGTATTTACCACCGGTGGCCGGTGAGCACCAATTCACGGTGCCTCCTTCCTCCCCTCGGTTCTTCCGGCTTGGAATCAGGGTTCAGGTGTCCTCGCGCGTTGACGATGCTGGCAATCTTGTCGCCCGGCTAAAAGCAGTCAAAGCTACAACAAAGGTTTGGAACAGGCGTAACAATGATATTTTGTTGGGGCAGCAGCATCTTCAGTACCTCCAAGTTATACAAGCTGGCATTCTCTGAACAACACACTAGCTCAATATTTGCTTGGGTCTGGAAAAGCAAAGTTACTCCTAGGATTAAGTTCTTTGCCTGGCTGATTCTAATGGATAGGCTAAACACTAGGGAAATGCTTTCCAGGAGGCATTTCAATGTGCAACCCAATAACCTATGTGTTCTTTGTATAGGTAATTGTGTGGAAACTATAGATCACTTGTTCTTCCAATGTTCCTTTGCCAAAAGGTGTTGGGCAAAGGTGGACATAAACTGGACGCAGGACAATGACTTGAACAGAAGAATTTAGAGAACCAAGCACAGAAGCAGTAAACCCCTCTTCATGGAGATATTCTTGCTAACTGCATGGGAGTTGTGGAAAGTACGCAATAGACATGTCTTCGATGGGTCCAGGCCACCTTTGCGAGATGGCTCAATAACTTCAAAGAGGAAGCTACTCTTCAGTCTTGTAGGATTAAGGAAGCTGATAAAGCTGCTATCCTGCTTTTGCTCAATGCATTGTAAACCTCTGTAGTCCTGTTGCATCTATCATGCATGTTGTAACTCCCCCTCCCTCCTGTAGTCTTTGCTCCAGTTCCTCCTTCCTCCCCTAGGTAAGTATTTTTGTAACCGTGACTCTTTTTTTCCTTGGTTATAAATTTTTTTCCAGACCGTGGGGACCTCCCCCACGCTATTTTGCGTCAAAAAAAAGATACAGATACGACAACTGAGCTATGACAGGCTATCGCTAGAACTACGACAACGGGCGACATATTGGAAGCAGTGCACCAAATTCAGAGTTGTGAAGGTGGGAGATAGCAACACAACTTTCTTCCATGCCTATGCCACAACAAGGATGCGTAGGAACCAAACTAGGAGCATCGAGGTGGGTGGCGTGCAGGTCGCAAATCATGCAGCAAAAGTTCAAGCCCTGAACACACACTTCAGATCAATCATGGGAACAACGGGAGACTCTTCCTGGGATTTCGACTGCCAGCAACTCTATCAGGGACTTCCCATGGCCTCCGATGCTCTCACACTTCCATTCACAGTTGACGAAGCAAAACAAGTTGTCAGGTCTATGAACCAGTGCAGTGGGCCAGGCCCTGATGGCTTCGGCCCCGGTTTGTGTATGGCAACATGGCAGATAGTAAGAATGAAAGTCATGTAGTTACTATCAGCCTTCTATGATGGAAATATTCAGCTACAGAGAAATAACCGATCATTCATGGTTCTGATTCTAAAGAAACAAGATGCGAATATAGGCCTTCAGGCCCATTTGCCTCCAGAATTGATGCATAAAAATCCCTGATTCCAAAGGCAGTTTTGGAATGCAATGCACATTCACACTGAAGATCCCATAAAAAGCATTAAGACTGAAAACATACCAGTCTCATCCAATAATTTGTGGTCATGCACGAGATCATGAAAAGAGTGCATCAATTTATCTAGTATGCAATCAACATCACAGGCCCGCATGGGAACCCTAGAACCTTCTTCTCCGATATGACTCTCATCATTAACACAAGCTCAAGCACATGGATGGAATCAAGGCAGCATAGAATAGCCCAGTCAGAGGGCGATGGGCCAGCCGCGGCACAGGAGGGCCGTGCGCCCAGGGTTGGCGGCGGTGTCGGTGGCGCCAGCGCGATCTCCTTCACATGGACGGAATCATGGAAAGTAGAAGTAAAAATAAAAATATGAAATAGGAATTTGGTTTGCTTAGGAAAGAAAAAAATCTAAGAATATCTCCATAGTTGCCTAAGAGAGAAGTCTAGCAGAGACTATAAATACAGGGGCCATTGTACTCATTAGGATTAAGAAAGAAACAGTCGAAAGGTTTATCCCCTTCCTCTCCTCTTCCCATTCCTCTCTCTCCCTAAACCCTAGCTGCCACCTCCTCTCCCTCTATTGCCACATAGCAGTTTCGATAGCACCATGGCCACCTCCCAGTTCACCCTACCCAACTGACTTGTTACAATATGCTCCATTGATATTATACAATGAAATTTCCAAAGAAATCAAATAATCTAAACTATGATGTTTATTTTTAACATAGCCCCAAAAGACCAAAACATACCAGTCACATCTAATAATATGTGGTCATGCACCAGATCATGAAAATAGTGGGCCGATTTATCTAATATCCGTGGCCGCTGCGGCATGCGTGCTGGACGATCAACGCTGGTGTGGACCGGCAGGTTGTGATTCTTGTTGGAGATGGGTAGGCTTGTATGACGTAATAGAGAAGAGAGTGCTCAAGCAAATCCAGCTTGCTGATGATAGGCGTGGGGATTCTATTCCTTGCATACCCACACAGCTGAATCTCTTTGTGTTTAGGGACAGTCTTGAGCGACACTTGCCTTCTTATCTTTAGAGCAACAAGTAGTATAGTGTGATGTAATAAGTAGGCCATATATAGAAGCTGCAATATTAGATTTATAGTCAGAACGAGGGGGCGTTTAGCAAAGGATTTTTGAAGAGAAATCATACAAATCTCAAAACAAAGGAAACGAAAAGTATCAATTCCTTCCCTCTATTATACTATGAACATTTTTACAATGCTTGACAAGCCATTGAAAAATATTGAGAAAATATTTAATGCGTTTATGATTAATGGGTCCAATACCATGGAAGCTGTTGAGAGCCATCAAGGAGGAGACATTAGGAGTCGTTGAGATGTGTTTATGGTAGGTAGGCTATATGCGCCGTAACGTCTGCTAACAGCTAGTTGGATTCTCGTTTCACGGTAAATAAAAAAAAGTCTGCTGGGATCTCTTCGTTTTCTTTCCTTTGCATATGCCCGATGCACTGCCTGTGAAAGTGTGAAGAAGACAAGCAAGAAGGGAGGCTGCTATTTTTTTCTTTGGCCCTTTGGTAGCGATCAAAGATTCCTATATAATTCTAAATCCTTTGTTCGGAACATCGCCTTCTATATGTATGTTCACTGCATTTTTCTGATTGTATCAATACAATTTTTCTAAAAAAAATAAATGTTATTTTTTTCTAAAACGTGCATTGCACGTACCTCATTAAGAGAAGATAGAGAGTTTTACATTCCGACTATTCGTATGGCAAGCTGCCACAGGATGTGCGGACCAAATACTTACACAAGGCGCTGACTAGAACGACGGAGATTCGAGTGGTGTACTAACTAGGAAACTCTTTTGCTCTGTTAGCCCTAACGCGCTACTCACACCGCGAGGTACGGTGCCAGCGCCCTGAAGCCGGCTGCAAGCCACTCGTCAGCCTCCTCCCTGATGCGACCAAGAACCACCGTAGACGTCTAGGAAACCTGATCGAAAGTTCTACGATTGCGCTCTTTTCAGATCATCCAGGATGTCAACAGTACGACCGTGTCAAAGGCGCGCCGCTGTTCCCCCATCAACTCCGTACGCGACCCCAGCCACCAGTCTAACAGGTTGTCTCCAGGCATTGGGCATAGCTGTGCTAGGGCAAAGCGAGTGAGAAGTCGGTGCCATACCTCCCTAGTGAATACACAGGAGCACAGAAGGTGATCCGCGTGCTCAGGCTCCTGGCCACAAAGAACGCAGTGGTCGTTGTCCTGCAGCTCGTGGCGCTTTCGGCGTTCCGCGGTCCATAGGCATCCATGGAGCACGAGCCAGAAGAAAAACTTAACCTTGGGTGGGGAGGAAACCTTCCACAACTCTTTGGCCCCCTGACGGATGACCTGTCGACAAAGAAGGCTAGGTACGCCGATCGGCTGGAGTATCATTCATCTGCTGTCCACCACCACACCATCCTATCAGCCACGTGTGGATTGAGATGCACATTTTCCAGCAATGTCCAAAGTCTAAGGAACTGTGTCATGAACGGGACCGTAGAGACGACGGTGGCGTCCCAGGCCCATTGGTTGTCCAGAACGGCATCCTTGACCGACCTTTTCTTCCACCTTCTAGGGACAATCAGGAATACTGCTAGCGTGAAATGGCACAGCCTACCCACCAGTAGCCATAGGTCTGTCCAGAACGTTGCAAGTTTACCATCGCCCATGACGAAGGACATGGAAGCATCAAACATTGCCGCTACCTTGCGCTCGACTGGCGCCGGGAGCACTGCCCAAGGCGCATCTGGGCACTCCCGTCGCTTCCATTCCCATCGAAGACAGAGTGCATAACCGAGAACGCGCAGGTCCGGAATGCCGAGGCCACCCAAATCACACGGGGAGCACACCACCAGCCAGGCAATTTTGCATTTGCCGCCAGAGGCTGACCGCGCACTGGTCCAGAGGAAGCCCCGACGTGCTTTGTCGATAGCTTCAATGGCCCATCCTGACAGTGCACAACATATGGATACATGCACAGGGATCGCAGAGAGGGTGGAGCGTGTGAGCGTGGCGCGCCCTGCTTCGTTCAGGAGGCCGGCCTTCCAAGTTGGAATCCGGCCTACCACTGAGTCGACGACCGCCTGTTCCCTGGCGCGCGTGAGCTTGTTGATGGAGAGCGGCGCGCCCTGGTACTTGGTGGGGAAGTTCTCCACCCTGCATGGGAACGACTGGAGGGCCACCTCCATGTCCGCATCCGAACAGCCAATCAACGTGAAGGTGCATTTATCAATGTTAGTGAGCAGGTCCGAGGCCCCTGCAAAGATCTGTAGTATCCGTCGCATGTGTCCCAAGTCCTCACACGACGGTGCTAGGAAGATGACCAAGTCATCAGCGTAAATCGAGGCACGGCAGTGAGCGGCATCTCCAGGCAGGGGTGTGAGGAGGCCCCGGCGATCGACTCCTGCAATCATGGCATTTAGAACCTCCATGACAACGACGAAGAGGAGCGGTGAGAGCGGATCACCTTGTCGAAGACCACGTGCATGCCATATACGCTGGCCCAGCCGCCCATTGACGAGCACTCGTGTGCTGGCCGTGCGTAACATGGCTGCGACCCACTCCCTCCATCTTGCCGGGAACCCCAGATGCTCGAGGACCTCCAACAGAAAAGGCCAGGCAATCGTATCGAACGCCTTCGCGAGATCGATCTTAAGAAGCAGCGCCGGGAACCTCTTGGCGTGTAGGTAGCGGCAGGTGAGCTGGACGGAGCGGAAATTATCATGGATGCTCCGTCCTCGGATGAAAGCTGTCTGATTGCAGTTTACTAACTCATTCATCTTTGGCGCAAGACGCATTTCCAATCCCTTCGCAAACAGCTTCCCGATGGAGTGGGTGAGGCTTATAGGCCTATAATCACGCATCCCCTCTGGCGCCTGTTTCTTTGGAAGTAGGACCATCATGGCTGTGTTGACAAAATGTTATTAAAAACGTAGTATGAAACTAGAGTTACAGAGGATAAAAGCAGCGAGTGTCTGCTTCATCGTCAACATTTTTTAAATCATGTGTGTTGTCGGTTGTCGCTTTGGCATCCTTGGCGGATGCTTCGCTGTCGAGGACGATGTTCGCTTCGTCATAGCTGCAGTTTTCACTACACTATTGGCTGCTGATGTGTTGAGGAAGATCTCTTGTATTAGGCTTAGTCAGTTGGAGTTTGTGGTGGAGGTGTTTTCTTGATATTTGTTTGTGTCTGGGATTTTGTTGGTAATCCAAGTATTACTTGTGAATCTCATGTATCTGTAACATTTGGTTACCTTCTTTTTAATGAAACTAGCATCGTGCCCGTGCGTTGCTACGAGATAACTAAACTTGCATGATAAGATAAAAATATTATAAAATTAAATATTAATATTAAAGTGACATTTAATCCAAAAAACAAAGTTAAACTTTGTTACATCAAAAGGTGTCTTTTAGTCTTTTTAGTTATGTGATAGATGAGAGATTTTTTTGACATCTTTTTCTAGATTTGTTTGACATCATTTTTATAGCCACCCAAAAAAAATCAAATCAATAAGTGGTGATCGAATCAGAACATTAGCATTTTTTCGACACACACGTCTATACAAATATCAAGATGATGAGTACAAAAAAATATTATGTATTTTATATTTATATATTTATATACTTAATAATGGACATGAATGTGCAGCACACAGTTGTTTATAAAAATAAGTAAAAAAAATTTTGTTGATGAAAAACAATTTTTTTCTGAGAAAACAATTCGTACGTGTTACAAATTTCATGAACTAAGCAATGGTCCGGAGTGACAACAAAATATGTAGTTATAATTGAAGCCACATCACGATTTCCATTTATTCATTGCTATGTGCAATAAGTATTTGGTACATGTAATATAGTACCCAATACATAACTCTGGATGTGTAGGATCAATCCACACTTACACAACCAATCAGAGTTAACTGAGCCTAGTTTTCTATTCTGGACAGAACACTGAGACTAAATGAAAAAAGAATCTCGACCAAAATCTATAGATCCAATTGATCTAAAAATTTAACACAATAAACTATATAAAAATTTAGAGCTAACCCAACTGGAATCATGTGAATCATAGGTCTATAGCTCGAGATATAAAATAAATAAGATCGATGTGTCAGATGACGGCGACGCTCCATGATGCAAGGTATAGCCAAAGAGAAATTTGCCTTCACATATTTATTTCCTTCTCCAAATCATTGAAACAAAAAAATGGCATCAAATTTTAACAGTTTAAAGATTGTCAAAAAGAATTGTAGCACTTCCAATTTTCAAATGTAACTGATATCTAGCACACTAATATGTTGTCTAATTAGGTGAGCACAATTATTACATATCCGGCCTTGGTCAGATCCATCTCCATGTCAACATTATGCTCACTTCCTCAATGCCTATCAAGAAGCTGGTAAAGCTGTAATAATCACAGCAAATAAGATATGCAAGTTACTGTATAATATTTTATATAAAAATGGGCTGAACATTTCAGAATCTTTACCATCTTGAGGGTGATAATTTCGAAATGGAGTGATGCATTGTAGTAGTGACATGCTGACAGCTGACCAAGCTACAGCGAAAAACAATGATTGCCATCAAACATTGATTTTAAACTGCATTCACAACTATCCTTGCATGATAGCACATTCACAATTTCACAGTACATGTCATATATAAATTTAGAAAATATGGAATGGCATGCTGATAAGAAAAGCATATTATCACGAGAAACAAATAACTACAATTAGCTTATTACGGAAAAAGCATATTATCATAGGAAACCATAGTATGTACTATCCTTTTTTTCTTTTGCACAAATCAGTAGTGATATCCAAAACAAACACTCACATAATGTAGAAAAAGAGAAGGCCATGGCCATTATGCTGCATGTACTATGCCACACTTTAACATCATCATAACAGAATCGATGGTTGAAACAATTGAACTTCCAGGCTAAAATATTTTTAGTTTAAGACTATAAAAGAATGCACAAGCTAACCATAAGTAATGTACTCGAAACATGAGTGACCATATATTATCATAATAGTTGATTGCGAATGACTCTAACACTAAAATTAACAGAGATCTGGATTATCAGGAAAAAATTATGCCCATCCTCGTCCTATTAATATCACCCATATTTTAGCATGATGGCTGATGTCAATGCACGGTGATATGCAAGCCCAAAAGTATATATATTGATTGATAACCATTATATTAAGTGTCTTGACTAATTAAGTAGTCATAGACAGAAACATGCATGCAAGACTGAAAGAAGTAACTTGAATAAAATAAAAACTGTTAATCAGGAACTGTTAGATAGGAACAGTGGTACATGAAGACATGAAACTGAAGTTAATCTGAAACAAGTGTGGGCATCACCACACAAGCCAGTAATGGTTTTTTTAAACATCATCATCAAAAATATCTTTTTAGTTAGACCAAGGATAAATTAATTGTCATCCCTATTCTATATGATGAGTTCCTAACTAAATTTACTGTACCAATCTTTAGTTTCTATAATTAAATTCAACCACCCACGATTAGTGAATACAAATGGCAAATAAATTGGCCATACTCATCTAGAACAATTCATTACTTGACTATTCATCATCCGGCACATGGGTATATTGATATTTCCATCTG
This sequence comes from Bothriochloa decipiens, assembly GCA_023333625.1. Classification (NCBI taxonomy): domain Eukaryota; kingdom Viridiplantae; phylum Streptophyta; class Magnoliopsida; order Poales; family Poaceae; genus Bothriochloa; species Bothriochloa decipiens. The sequence continues at coordinate 45,543,720 of CM041639.1, forward strand.
AGGATTCATACAACTTTCTGTATTGCATAAAAAATACCAAGACGACTGACATAAAGAAAACGCAATCTTCTGCGACTGAAAAAAAAGATATTGGCCTGGCTATTCATCGTCTGACGTGCTTGGGTGAGTCTGATGTGCTTGGGTAAAATCAAATAATCAAAAATATAAACTTTGATCCTAAAATCAAACTGAGTTTAAGACTATGAAACTGTGGTGAGCGAAATTAACTGATTACCAGGATTGAACTGACTGCTTGGAAATCAACTTTTTTGCTGTACTGGAGATGCTGCATGAGACAAAGATGCTGCATCAGACAAAGAAGAGGAGAACATGGTGCACATGGTAAGAAACCAAATTCACAGTAGCATGCAAGCCAAGCTAGCTGATATCAGCAGCAGGCGCCCAGCAAGCCATAGCCAGCCATCAGATAAATATTCACTGATACAGATAACTGATTCTTCATTCAAACAGCAGACCCGCCCATCAGCACCTACAAGCCACTAGCAGGCCCGTAGCAGTAGCAGCCGGCCATCATCAAGGAAACCATGGTGTAGGCACGATGGAAGAACCAAGGGCAGACGCCAGCAGTCCACGACAATCCAGGCAGCAGCAAACCTAGCGACGGCCGAGGTAGGTCTAGCGAATACGACAAGGCAAACCTAGCGGCCGTGGTAGTCGGCAGGAAGCAATGATGGTAGCGGTGGCGGCGCAACAATCTCACGGAAAAACAAGAAAGATTGATGGAGTACGTACCTGGTCGGCACGTCCGCGGCGGCGTAGATCGTCTTCCCTCGACGGCGAGCGTTGGATGACGCGAAGGAACTGGTGATGGAGAACTCGCGCTCCAAGAATCTTTGTAGGTGACTGGGGGCTTCTTAGGGCAGATCCGAATACAAATAGCTAATTTAGATTGGCACACCTGGTGGTGCTCCTCGCAGGACCGGAGGATGATGGAAGGCCTCCCAGACCACGACGGCAAGGATGAGAGCAAGGGCAAACGCACACCGCCACGAGCCCGAGGGCCGCGCCCATGGACGCCAGCATCGCTGCTCGAGATGCCTCGGCGTCTCCAGAACCGGAACGCCGTGCCGCCTATGCAGCCGGCAAGGGCCAGGGCGAGAGGAGGGGAACCAACACGGCTGAGGAGACTACTCTTTTTTCTTTCCTTTTCATAACCGAAACTTTTTCTTTCCTTTTCATTACCGAATATTTTTTCTTTCCTTTTCTTACTGAGATTATTTCTTTCATTTTTCTACGTGAGCCCAGGCGGAGGGCCTTTGACGGCGCGCATGCATATCGATCGCATGGGGTGGTTCCTTTTGCTTTCCCATTACCGTGTGATTTTTTCTCCTTTCTAGTACCGAGATTTTTTCTTTCCTATTTTTAGGGAGCACGGGCAGAGATCGCATGGAATAGTAGACGAAAAATACCAAACAAATGTTGCACTAAAAGGTGTTCACTCTTTGTCCTTTTTATTTATGGGAGATACAGGTCAATGGTCTGATTTAGAAAAAAACAGTCGACCATCTAGAGACATGCACCTGCAGACTTCTGTGTACTCTGATATATAGCATTCAGCCATCAAAATATGATCAAGTTGTCACCAAATATGGGCAAGATGACTTTAGTATTTCTTTTTGAACGAAAACTATGATATGTCTGTCTAATCTTAAGTATCAATTATCTAAAATGGTCGAAGATATGAATGACATAACAATCCACGTCAACCTCATGCCTACAGTTCTCAAGATCAATATTGCCAAAGCTTTTGAAAGTGTGGCTTGGAACTTCATTCTGGAAGTTCTAGAGCACATGGGATTTGGAAGGCGATAGAGGAACTAGGTATCCGTTATGCTATCCACCGCCAGAACCAGGATCCTGCTCAATGGCCGGCCGGGCCGGCACATCTGTCATGCGCGTGGCCTGAGGCAAAGAGACCCGCTGTCACCCATGTTGTTCGTGCTGGCTATGGAGGTCCTCAACCGATGCCTCAGTTGGGTGGAGGTTCAGGGTCTTTTGTCTCCCATTGGTGCGGTCGAGGGGCCGAGAGCGAGTCTTTATGCCGATGATCTTGTCATCTTTGTAAGGCCGCTGGACAGAGACTTGGAAGGGATCAAGGCCATGTTGAACGTCTCCGACCTCGCGTCAGGGTTGTTTTCCAGCCTGGAGACGTGGCAACTCCTCTACACTACAGCGATCTGGACATGGAACATATGCAAAACATTCTATCCTGTCGGGTGGATGGATTGCCATGCCGCTGCCTATGAATTCCGTTGTCCGTCTTCAAGCTGAAACGTGCCGAGGAGTAGGCCATTATTGACAAGGTGGCAGCCCGAATACCAGGTTGGAAGGGAGGCCTTCTCAACGCCGTTGGGCACACGGCATTGGTGAAGGCGACGTTGTCGTCCATCCCAATTTACACAGCGACCCTGTGCCTATCTCCTTGGGCAATTGAGGGCATCGACAAACTATGGCGGGGCTTATCTGGGCAGGTGTGACCACGGTTGCCGGAGGGAAGTGTAAAGTGGCCTGAGTGAACGTCTGCATACCAAAGGAGTTGGGAGGTCTGGGCGTCGGTTTGAGACACACTGGCATGGCATTGCGGGCTCGCTGGGTCTAGAAGGACCGCTTGGCTGGGAGGGTGCCGTGATCGAGCGAGAAGGGCGTGCTTGCCCTGTTCCAGGCAGCCACAATGATCACGCTGGGGAACAATGAATCGGTGTACTTTTGGATGGATCGATGGATAAACAATATGAGCATCAGCACCTTGGTTCCGATGGTTTAGGCAGCAGTGAGACCGAGGAAGAGAACAGCGTTGGTTGTGGACACACTGCTTGATAATGCAAGGATATGATAGATCTCTATGTGCTTAATTAGGATCTTCTAACCAGAGATTAGTCGGGTTAACACTAATGCAAGAGCATGATCATAGAATACACAACCTAATACATCATCTACCAATCTAGAATATCATCTAACAGTACATGAATGTAAATGCAGTTAGGGTTAGAATTGGACCATCGGACTTGGGCGCAGTGGAGCTCGATTCTGCCATGTTGTGGCGCCGGTCTTGACTCCGTCGACGATGGAGACGGCTTGGTGTAGGTGAAGCAGGGGGCGCAGGGGACGTGGCGCAGTGGCGGCGGAGCTTCCCGTCACTGCCTGTGACCCCCTAGATCGGGTTAGGGTTTGGAGTGTAGGAGGGAGTGGTGGCGGCGGTGAACCTCGTGTCCCGTGCCCCGGCTACCCTCCTCCTCTTTATACCGCAGGGTGACGGGGGCCCACCAGCCAATGAGCGGCTGGGAGCTCCCCGATCAGGAGCGGATCGATCCACAATGACCGTTGGGTCATGCGGTAGGGAGAGATCAATTCTAACATTCTCCCCCTTGATCTCTTCTAATAACTTACCTTAATCTCATCTTAATCTTAACTTAAATACTTAACACTTAGTTCCATATCATTATAAAGAAATGGGCAGGTGAATCTTCCGTTGGACTTGACGGCTACAGTACATCTCTCTAATTTGAAAATAGAGTTCTAACTAAAGGGCCCTAAGTGTTCAGCGATCATAGGCTTTCCCTTAACCCCATGCCAGCTACATGCTTTCTAAACATGTTAGGTGGTAAGCCTTTTGTGAGCGGATCCGCTAACATATTATCCATCTTAATATGCTCTAGACTTATAACATGATCCTGAACTTTTTATTTCACAACATAGTACTTAATGTCAATGTGTTTGGTAGCACCACTTGACCTATTATTGTGAGCATATTCAACTGCGGGATTATTATCGCAGTATAACTTAAGTGGTCTCTCAATGCTGTCTACCACTCTTAATCCGGGCAAAAACTTCTTAAGCCAATTCACCTGCCCCGAAGCCTCATAACATGATACAAACTCAGTGTACATCGTAGATGACGTGACGATAGGCTATTTGGAGCTTTTCCATGATATAGCTCCACCTACGAGGGTGAATACGTAACCTGCCGTGGATTTTCTTTCATCCCCCGCATAATCTGAATCTGAGAACCCCACTATCTCAAGGGAGTCTGTCTTTCTATAATTTAGCATGAAGCCTTTTGTGCCCTGCAAATAACGTAAGACTTTCTTAACTAACTTCCAGTGTTCTACACCTAGATTCTTCTGATATCTGCCAAGTAACCCGGTAACAAACGCTATGTCAAGGCAAGTACAAATTTGAGCATATTGTAAGCTTCCGACAGCTGAAGCATAAGGTACTGAACTCATTTGCTCGAGCTCGATCTGATTCTTGGGACACTGATGTTCCCCATACTTATCACCCTTAACAATGGGTGCAGGTGATGGGCTGCACTTATGCATACCATATTTCTTAAGAATCTTATCTATGTATGCTTTCTGTGACAACCCTAAAACCCCTCTATTTCTATCACGGTGAATCTCAATCCCCAGAACAAAAGAGGCTTCACCGAGATCCTTCATATCAAAATGTGAGGACAAGAACTTCTTAGTTTCCATTAGTAGATTGACATCATTGCTTGCTAGCAAAATATCATCCACATATAGAACTAAGAAGATGAATTTAGCATTCTTAAATTTTGCGTAAACGCAATTATCCTCTACATTTTCCTTAAACCCAAATTTTCTAATTGTATTATCAAACTTCAAATACCACTGTCTTGAAGCTTGTTTTAGCCCATAAATGGACTTCCTTAGTCGGCATCCCATATTCTCTTCACCTTCCACGACAAAACCTTTCGGTTGTGCCATGTAAACATCTTCCTCAAGATCCCCATTAAGGAATGTCGTCTTAACATCCATCTGATGCAATTCTAAGTCAAAATGTGCTACTAGCGCCATTATTATTCTAAAAGAATCTTTACATGAGACAGGAGAGAAAGTCTCATTGTAATCAATTCCTTCTCTTTGGGTAAACCCTTTTGCTATGAGTCGCGCCTTATGTCTTTTGACATTCCCTTGGGAGTCATACTTAGTTTTATAAACCCATTTACAACCAACCTTCTTAGCTCCCTTAGGAATCTCCATCAGTTCCCAAACTTTATTGGAATCCATGGATTTTATCTCATCTCTCATAGCTTCTAACCACTTTGCAGCGTATTTGCTTCTCATAGCTTGTTCATATGTAGTGGGATCATCCTCCATATGAAATTCTCTGTTTTCATAAACCTCATAATCATCTGATATAGCTGGTCTTCAAGTTCTTTGTGACCTTCTAAGATTCTCATTGTTTGGCGCTATATGGGGCTGTTGTTGTTCTTCCTGTTGCTCGACAGGTGGTTCTAATGGATCCTGAGGGACAGGTTCCGGGTTCTCATCAAGTGTCAGCAATGGAGAACTAATAACAGGTGCTGGCACTATAGTGTCTAACACTGTTGGTGTAGCAACAATAGGTAGCGTAAAATATGGTTCTTGTAACATTGGTGTAGGGGCATAAACCCGTTTCTCCTCAAGACTAATCTCTCGAGCTACCTTGCTCCCCCTGATCATACCTTCTTCTAAGAACTCAGCATGTCTTGTTTCTACAAATTTTGTATGTCTGTCAGGGCAATAAAAGCGGTAGCCCTTTGATCTTTCTGGGTAGCCAATGCAATGGCAACTGACTGTCTTAAGATCTAACTTTACTAAATTTGGGTTAAAGACTTTGGCCTCAGCAGGACAACCCCACACCCTTAAATTCTTAAGTGAGGTTACTTTGCCTGTCCATAACTCATACGGTGTTTTAGGCACCGACTTACTGGGTACTCAATTAAGAATGTGAATGGCAGTTTTTAACGCCTCCATCCACAAGCTTATCGGTAAGGTAGAGTAGGTCATCATGCTTCTTACCACATCCATTAAGGTACGGTTTCTTCTTTCAGCCACTCTGTTTTGCTGAGGTTCTCTTGGCATAGAATACTGGGCGACTATGCCATTTTCCTGTAGGAACTTTCCAAAAGGTCCTGGAACTTGGCCATACGGGGTATGTCGTTCATAGTACTCCCCACCATGATCTGATCTTACTAACTTAATCTTCTTATTGTGTTGATTTTCTAATTCAGCTTTAAATATCTTAAACTTTTCTAAAGCTTCTGACCTTTCTCTTATTGGGTAAATATAGCCAAAACATGAATAATCATCTGTGAATGTTATAAATGAATCATAACCATCCACACTTTTAACAGTGAAAGGTCCACATATATCTATGGATTATTTCTAAGATCCCTGCGCTTCGTTTGGCATTTTTCTTAATCTTCTTAACATACTTTCCTTTAATACAATCAACACACTGATCTAATTCTGAGAGTTCTAATGGTGGAAGAATATCAGTCTTGACTAACCTTTCTATTCTCCCCCTTGAAATATGGCAAAATCTGCAATGCCATAATTTCGAAGAGTCATGCTGATGATTCTTACGCTTTCTACTTACATTCATAGATGAGGAATCTTTCTTATTCACACTGGATATAGTATTCACATTCTCAGAAACTGATAACAAATAAAGCTCATCTTGTCGGAAGGCAAGACCAACACACTTATTATGAAATAGTAGCTTACATTTGCCATCTCCAAAATGGCATGCCAATCCATCATCATCTAACTTAGACATACTTATTAAGTTTCGATGCAAAGAAGGAACAAAGAGTACATTTGATAGCCTAAGTACAAAACCATCTAATAATACTAAAGACAAGTCGTCAATGGCTTCGACTTCGGCTTTTACTCCGTTTGCCACATTAATTGTTCTTTCTCCTCTTTGCAGGGTTCTCCTCGTATGGAATCCCTATAAAAAATTAGCAACATGAATTGTTGCACCTGAGTCAATCCACCAAGTAGATTTATCATAACTTATATACAAGGATTCATCTACAAATGTAATTAAATCATCACCATTCTTATTAAGGTACTTCAAGAAACCAATGCAATCCTTTTGCTGGTGGCCTCTTTTCTCACAGAACAAGCACTGATTAGCATCAAGTCAGGGCTTCTTTTTGTTTGTGTACTGTGGCTTGTTGTCAGCCTGAGCCCTGTTGTCATGCTGATGTGGCTTTCCCTGAGGGGCCTTTCCCTGAGCACTAGAGGAGGAGCTACCATCCCACTTTGGTTTCCCTTGTGGTTTGGCATTCTTACTGAAGAATCTCTTCTTATTATCCCTCACAAAAAGAGCAGAGTCTCCCCGTGAGTCCTTAAGTCTCTTCTCCTCCTGCACACACTGACCAATTAGCTTGTCTAAGTTCCATTCCTCAGGTGCCATGTTGTAGCTCACAACAAAGGCCTCAAATTCCTTTGGCAGAGAGGAAAAAATCACATGAATGACAAATGGTTCTGGAAGTTCCATCTGCATTGATGCGAGCTTAGATGCCAAGGAATTCAATCTCAGTATGTGATCTCTAACACCACCACCAGTGTATTTCTTAGTAACGAACTCTCTAATAAGCGTACTAGCTTGAGTCTTAGTGGTCCCATGAAACTGGTTCTTGACCTTCTCTAGAAACTCAGTGATGGTGGTGCAATCAGGGAGTGAACCCCTAATTGGCTCTGAGATAGTAGCCTTAGCCAATGTCAGACACTTCTTATTTGAGTTGTCCCATTGCTTCTTTGCAATGTCATAGGACATCCTCACTGTTGCATGGTCACGCTTGCGTGTCGCAAACGCTGCATTAGTCTCATTTTCTTCACGCACCGGTTCTGCTGGTTCAACAGGACACGGTTCGTCCTTAGCTAAGGCATTGTCTGTCATGACAAGGGCTAACTCATACTGGTGAAGCCACAACTTGTAGTGGTCTCGTTCAGTGTCGGAATCAACGATACCCAGTTGGTGAATCCTGAAATTTGGGTACAAAAATGATGAGATAACTTAACCAAAACAAATAGCTTAACATAAATTGCATGTATTAAAACAACGTTGGTCAGTATTAATACATACAATCCTTTCTATATTAATTCTACATCACCAATGCAGATTAACTTATGGAATAAACAATTATAATATTGATATCATCACGTTAGTCAGAAAATAACAATATTATAAAATTTTGTAAGTCTTAAAATTTGCCACAAAAAATAAATTCGGCCGTTGGTTTGAATTTAATTGAGGAGTAATTAAAATACTAAGCAGCGGAAAAACGTGACTAAAATATACTAATAGCAATTTTTAGAAATATTTCTAATAATTGCTCTAAAAAAATTTATGTCGTTGGATCAAAAATTTAGCAGAACATTGAAACTAAAACTCAAAATAGATATTTAATGCTAATTATTTCTAGAAATAAGAAGAAAAACTTTCTTTGAACTGTTTGTTGGGCCGATTGTGAGCAAACTGGCCCATCAAGGAATTCGGCCCAAATCACCTAAAACGGCCCGCGGCCAACATCTGTTATGCAGCGCGCGCTAATGGGTTAATGGGCCGGCCTGCTAGTTTTTTTTTATTTCTCAGTTTTTCTTGAGGGAAAACATTTCTAAGTCTAAGCGGGCCGGCGCAAACGAAGCGACCCGTCGGCTGAAACGGCCCGCGGCCTGCTAGCGCGCTGCGCGCACGCTAATGGGCCGAGGATGGCCCGGTCGATCTCGACCGTCTAATCTGATCGGACGGCTGGCCGGCACTTTCGGCCGAACAAAAACCCCCGACGCCGGCCTCCCCAAACCCTAATTCCTCATTTCCCTTCTCTCTCCACAGCGCACCGATGGCGACAGCGGCGGCCATCAATGGCATGGCCGGAAAAAAAGAGAAGAGGAGTGGCGCCGCCGTGGGGCTCCTCGTCGGCACGCGCGCTCGCCGTAGGGCCGAGATCGCCGCCGCCGAGTGGTTGTGTGATGGTGCCCCGTCTGCGCGCTAAGGTGTCACGGCGAGCCCAAGGCTCATTCGCACCGCTAACGGCGGTCTTCTCCGGCGAGAGGTAAGTGAATCTGCTCCCCCTTTCGCACGGTTCTTCTCTAAACGTTCTTATCTGATTTGAGGGGCGCGGTTGGGGTTAGGTTGGGATTCAATTTGATTCCCCTCCTTCTAAATTGCTTATTGGGTAACCCTAGATTAGGGTGCTAATCCAATCTGATAAAACCCAGATCTAAACCTCTGATTAGCATAGGCTAATACCATTGATAGATCTCTGTGTGCTTAATTAGGATCTTCTAACCAGAGATTAGTCGGGTTAACACTAATACAAGAGCATGATGATAGAATACACAACCTAATACATCATCTACCAATCTAGAATATCATCTAACAGTACATGAATGTAAAGGCAGTTAGGTTTAGAATTGGACCATCGGACTTGGGCGCAGTGGAGCTCGATTCCGCCATGCTGCGGCGCCGGTCTTGACTCCGTCGACGGTGGAGACGGCTCGGTGTAGGTGAAGCAGGGGGCGCCGGGGACGTGGCGCGGTTGCGGTGGAGCTTCCTGTCACTGCCTGCGACCCTCTAGATCGGGTTAGGGTTTGGAGTGTAGGAGGGAGTGGTGGCGGCGATGAAACTCGTGTCCCGTGCCCCGGCTACCCTCCTCCTCTTTATACCGTAGGGTGACGGGGGCCCACCAGCCAATGAGCGGCTGGGAGCTCCCCGATCAGGAGCGGATCGATCCGCAATGACCGTTGGGTCATGCGATAGGGGGAGATCGATTCTAACAGGATACACCACACAGCTGGCACAATCTCTTTGTAGATGGCGGTGGAGGTTGCAAATATTTGCGACGTACTCAAGGACGTTCAGCTCGAAGACCGCCCAAATACATTCTCCTGGTCGCTCTTGGACCAGGCCTATTCGGCCACGACCGCCTACGGGGCGATGTTCCTTGGTTCATCTATCCTGCTGGGAGCGAAGCAGATCTGGAAGACTGTGGCTCCACCAAGGATTCGTTTCTTCTTCTGGCTTGTCCTGCATGGCAAGTGCTGGACGGCGGAGAGACGGTTCGGTCATGGCCTTCAGGAGTCTAGCACTTGCGTGCTTTGTGACCAAGGCTGTGAAACGATGGATCATTTATTGTGTGGTTGTGTGTACAATAAGGAGGTGTGACATTTTTGGGTCAGCAAGTTGCACTTGCAGGCTTTGATCCTCTGGATGGTGAGTTGGCGATTCTGTGCTGGCTGAGAGTGAAGAAGACGCTGCTGAGGCAGCTGCGCAAGGGTTTCGACTCTCTTTTCTTCTTGGTTTAGTTGGAGGATTTGGAAAGAATGCAATGCGCAGACTTTTGGTGGCAACGCTACGCAAGCGGGGAGCTTGGCAATGACGATCCATGAAGAAGCAGAGCTCTGGTGTGCGGCAGGCAATAGGCACCTGGGGCGCTTCTAGCTGGATGATGATTGCAGCTTTTCTGAAGCAACATTCTTCACCATGCATAGTCCTTAATTGATGCAGTGTAGCGTGCGCCGGGTTTTTTCTTCCGCTTTTGGACTTTGGTAACCAGTGGCTTAGGACGGATTAGAAGTAAGATATGACGTAGGTGAAAAACAAAACGATGAGCTACATTTTACAGTACCAGGTTAATGGAACTAAAATGATCTAGTGAAGTATCTAGCAAATCAAGGTGTGGCAGTGGCCAGACCTTGCCATGTTGAAGCTCCGCCACTGTTGGTAACTATTGTCATTTGTTTTCTGTTGGGCATGATCGCGAAAAAAAAAGAATAACATAACACCCATGCTTAATAAGGACTAAAAACTCAAAAGTAAGAAAACTGCCTGATCAGTTGATAAAGAAAAAGAGTGGATGTATTTCAGTAACATGCCTCACTAATACTCCAGATTTTCACACAGTAATCATCACTACCAGTTGCCAACTTAGTTGAAAAACTCACAGACCAAGCCCTTTCCCGGTGCTCTGTAAACTGTGTGAATCCTTGACCAGAACTGGCATCCCGTAGCTGCAATTCACAATAATAATGAAGCTAAATGGTTAACACAGGAATAACACAAGTCTATTTCCCAGAGCATGACACTGGACGAGTGGAAGCTGTAGTCCAGTCCAGCGTCGGCAGATCGATGGTCTCGGTGGAGATGAACTGCGAGCAGCGTGGCTAGGCCATGGCCACGGGGACCCGGACGGCGAGCAGCAGCAGCCTAGGCTGACGCACTTCGTTTCGGCCGACACCATCTGCACGACGCTGGACTACAACTTCCACTCGCCCGTGCAGCTCGTCTCCGCCACGGACGTGCACGGCGTCGAGTGGACGTTCCGCCGCACCCCGTGCGGTCTGGCTTTGCGGTGAACGCCGCCGGAGAGCTCTGGTTCACCGCGACCAAGACGAACAGAGAGAGAACTCACACGAATGTGCGATCACTTGGAACACAGGGATTGTTGCTGCTCAAAACCGCGGCTTTTGTGATGTTCTTATTATATACTAGAATTACGAAGGCAAAACATCCCCACTGTCAGCGGAGCTCCTGAAGATAGCTAGCTCTCGATTCTTGACTGCTGCGATGCGCAGTCTACGGCGTCCAAAACTCAACGCAGAGCGCTCCGGTCCGCGCGCTCGCACAGCTGACCGCGCCCACGATGTCGCCCGCGGGCTGCGCGGCTGATCGCCCAGAGGTCCGTGGCGAGCTAATCTCGGTCACGCCCTTCTACGCGCGCACGGCGACCACACAAAACGTGCTCATGTGTGTTGGCGCTAAGATCTAGCACCTTAGAGGCGAGCAGCACCTGTTCGACCCTATCCTTGAGTTTCTCCCTAAACCAAAGAGGAAGACGAGTCGAGTTCTCTTTCCGACCTCACACAGCACAGACTCAAGCACCGGCGTTGGCCAGCCGCCTGGACACAAATTATGATGGCAAGAGTTGTCTTTTCTATTTCATTGCATACATATATATATAGGTCTCCACCTACTCTCGGGTACAATGAGGTATGGCTGTCTACAGCCACCTACTATTCCTAATACTATGCCTACGTCAGCTCACTACCTGCTGATGTGTATCTACAACAACCAGAAATGACCTATTGCCATGCCCTGTGTGACAGAACCGACCAATTTATTAGAGCACAAGCACATAATTCGCCATTAGAACAGCAAACTACATGATTGAGACCTAATAAATCCGGTAGTCATACCAAAATCTCGAAGGATTTCAAACATTTCTAGCACGACCAAGATCGTAATGAGTTTAGCGTTCACTATTCACAACGTACATAGTTCGCACATAGTTTAAAACATCGAGTACGAATAAAGTTATTACAAACCAAGTTCAAATTCGAAATAAAGCGGAAGCGATTTAGTTAAAATCTACACACACACTTAGTTCAAATACAGTGCCAGGTCCCCAGTCAATATCCAGTAAAAGCATAAGGTAGAGTAGAGTGACCGTGCCCAAGGTCTAGTCATCTCCCAAGGCGGGATAGAAGCAGTTCTGACAATAGCCATAAAACATCTCACCATCTGCAAAAAACATGGGAAATAAAACCCTGAGTACGAGGATGTACTCAGCTAGACTTACCCGTCATAAACTAAAAATAAATTGACTTCAAGGAGTATGCAAGGCTATATACGAGGGATAGCTGACTCATTTAATTGTGGAAAAGCTTGCATTAAGAAACAATTAATAAGAACCTTCTAGCAATGTATTTTAATCTGATTATCCATATCATGCTATATTAGCACCTGTACTAAACAAGCATGGTAATAATTATTCAATAAGAATAGTAATCAATTCCGGTTGAGTATCTTTCAATCTCAACAGCTCAACCATCTCATCTCTTGTTCAAGTTCTTACTACGATGCCGCTGCTCAAGTCAAGTGTTCACTGTCCAGGAACGATGGCGATTATAATCGATTACTAACCAGCTGGCGGGTATTCCTCACATAAACCACACTCACCAGCCACGGTGAGCTACAGATCACCGACATTCAATTCAGGAAAAGCGCGAGATCAACAGGTACCATCGTATCCAGGAACCGCCCAGCTGCCTTATTCAGGGCGACCCTGACCTCGGACTTACTCTATGCGTAACCCGTGGTCCCCCATCTTCATCAATACGATGTGTACAGCAGGTCGACTCCCGGCCCAAATCAAAATTAGGCTTCGCGGTCGGAACGACTTATCCTTCCAGCTAAATGTGAGGCATAAATACAATATGACTTGAGGACGTACAACGGACGGGGTCCTAGTTTGACACAGACGGGATAACCACACCGAACCTTCAGTTCAGTCCCAACACTAATCCCGCCCGGTCTCGATTTATTATCTCCACATGGTTATCCAAGATAACAATGTATTCAACCATTCCAAGTCACCACCTATAACTCGCGGATGACAGGAAATCACCCGACTTCTACCGATCTAGTTAAGCGGGGCTAAGCAAATATTCGTACCTGAACCTAATAGGGTTGAAGTATAACAGTGGCAAGGAATATAAGTAATGCAGCAACGATATAAAACAACACCTATAACTTAATGCATCAAACAAGTAAAGGACTCAAGTTAGATATTTTGCAAACCACAGGAAGAAATGCTCCGGGGCTTGCCTTTCAGGAAAGAGCTTGGCTGGTGGTCGGGACACTCCGGAAGATCAGCTTCGAGATCCTCTTCTGCTGCTACTTCCCGCACCAAAGCTTCCTGCTGGCCTTCCTCTTCGGGTGCTCCGAAAACTATCTTTTCGAGTTCCGACGATCCTGTATGATGCATAGTGCGTATGAATACCATGCATACATAGAAATACAATGCTCATGTTGATGGTGAATGAATGCTCAGCTAAGATAAATGATATGATTTTGAAACATGTAAGATAAGCACATGTCATCTGCATTCTCTTCTATCGATAATTCTCCAAACAAGCCTCGTATTACAATTTACTCGCACACTATAAGGAATTATAAATAACCATTGTTTCACACACTACACTCTACTAAACCAAAACCAATAGCAGATCACACACCTCACAAATATCATAAAAAGCATTATTACACACATGAAATAATAACTTTAAAGCATTATTTATTATGAAAAGAAATTAGGGTATAACTACAACATGAATTTAGACTACTCAGAAAATTCTATAAAAATTACAAGAATTTAAGCATATCTAATGTAGACTACCATAAAAATTTCAAGTCCAAACAGTAAGTAATTTATCCTATACAAAAATGACAAGGCAGCATAATTCACCGGGCATAAAATACTTTATACATAAAAATATGTCAAACAACAGATCTCAGAATGTCATTAGCTCTAGATTAGCATAAAAACACTCTTTAAAAAGTTTCATGCACAAATTCCTTATATATTATTTATTATGAATTATTTATCATCTAATGGAAATAGGCGCCATGACTAGACAGAGCAAATTTTTCATAGGACATAGCCTCACAATATTTTTCACAGATAGAGCATGACATAAGAAGACTAACAAACTTGGTCTCATATTTTTCTGAGCAACAGAGAATTACTTATGCATTTTCTAAGATAAAAGCAATTAATAGAGATAAATAAATCTATACAGAAAAGTATCACAAAATCAAAATTTCATATTTTTCATGCATAGATATTCTCATAAGAAAAATACTGTAAGTTGAACCAACTCATTTGGATGAAAAATGAAGAAATTATGAATTTTCAAAGTTTAATCAAAATCTGGAATCAGATTTCTTAAAAGAAAAAGAAAAACGCTTTTGCACCGAAGACCCTGAGTTTATCGAAAATCCACTAAGCCCGATAAAGAAATATCCTGTGTCTGGCAGTTATGCACGAAGAACCTCGACTTTTGTCGTATTCTAGGGCGAGGTCCTTGCACAGAGAGGGGTTAGGTCGCCGGCGTCGGCGCGGCTTCGCCGACCGTTGCCGGGGTTCTCCGGCCAAATTGAGCAGAGGGGAAGCACGAGCGGGTCTAGGCGAGTCGATCTAGGGTTCTATTGAGGGCAGAGCACGGCCGTGGCGGTCTCGGGCGCGCGCACGCCGGAGCGGCGGCTCCCCGGCCGACGACGAGGCCAAATTCGGCGAGAGGTGACCCGCATTGGCTCCATTAGCTAGGGCTACAGCTGCTACTCGATGAGGCACACCTAATGCTCGAGACAGGGAGAGAAAATGTCGGCCGAATCGACCAAGACACGGCGGCGGCGGTCGCCGGTTTGCCGGCCGCGGGAGAGAAACGCCCGATTGGGCTCTTACCCTCGACGAGGACGGCTGATGGCAGGTGCAAGAGAGAGCACACGTCGAGGCGACTCCGTACGCGCGCTCAGGGATGAAAATGCGCGGCGGAGTGGCTCGGCGACGGCGGCGCAGTCGCCGGTGGCGACGGCGAGCTCGCGGAGCGGGAGAAAGCAACGGGGAGAGCAGAGAGTGAGAGGGGGAGACAGAAGGAGGGAGCGGCCACGGTCGCTTTAACGCGGTCGGGATGGTCGCGGCCGCCCCGGACCGCCGGTGGACGCGCGCCACGCGGAGCGCGCGGGCTGGGCGAGATGGGCGGTGGCCGGCCATTTCCCTGACGGCTTTGACCAACCGTCACTGAAATGCTATTTCCATGACCTCTAATATAAACTTTTCTGCCCTATAACTCCAAAACCAAGCCGAATTAGCCAAAACTTATATTGAAGAAAATGTATCTCTAGGAGAGTAGAACATTTCATCTATACAAAGTTTGGCCAGATTCTGCATAGATTTTGAAATACAAAAATCCAAGGAAAATACCCCTTAAATCCCTAAAAATGAAAAAACAGCCCTCAAACCTGCCTTTTTCAACATTTTTGAACATCTTCCATGCATTTTCATGAAAAGTGGTAATTATTACTTTTGTTCTTTATGAAATTATATACAAACTTTATTTAGGGTGCACACACATACAAGCACTCTAGCTACCACTTTCAATTAGTCAAACAAAACCACTTTCGTGGTCCACCTTGGTCAACCATAATAACAAAGCTTAATTAACCAAAACCATGAACATAAACCTAGGTTCATTTGGTGTCCTAATTATGTCTTGGTTACTTTAGAGGTCATCAAACACCAAAAACTCATACCACTTATCCAATTCATGTGAAATGCAAGCATAATTCGAATAATTCAAACATCCACATAAAATAATAATTGCTCTTTTCATCAATGCTATGCATAATGATGCTTATGCTTAAGAATGCAAGTGATTATGCATGCTTAACACTAGAGTGTTACAGCCCTTCCCCCCTTAAAGAAATCTCATTCCGAGATTTGAGTAGACTAACCATTCTTTATGAAAATCGGGATATACTTCTTTTAAATAGTCCTCCGTTTCCCAAGTGGCATCGCTATCATCATGATTGCTCCAAGAAACCTTGTATTGCCTGACCACATGATTTCTGGTCACTCTGTCTTTGACATCTAGGAGTCTCATAGGTTTCTCTTCATAAGTTAAATTTGAACTCAGCTTAATGTCTTTAACCTTAACGGCTTCTTCGGTTGGAACACGTAGACATTTCTTGAGTTGGGATACATGGAAAACAGGAAACACTGCACTCATCTCTTCAGGCAGTTTGAGCTTATAGGCCCACAATCCTTTTCTTTCCACTATTCGATATGGACTGACATAACGAGGTGCTAGTTTTCTTTTAACACCAAAATATTGCACTTTCTTCATAGGAGAGACCTTCAGATACACATAATCACCAACATTAAAAGTTAGAGGTCTTCTTCTCTTGTCAGCATAACTTTTCTGACGGGACTATGCAGCTGCTATGTGTTGTTGAATTGTTCATACCTGCTCTTCAACTTCTTTAACAAAGTCAATACCATAATATCTTCTTTCTCCAAGTCCTACCCAATTCATAGGCATTCTACACTTTCGGCCATACAGTGCCTCAAAAGGAGCCATCTGTATACTCTCTTGGTAACTATTGTTATAAGAGAATTCTGCCAAAGGTAACCACTTCTCCCATGAGCCCTTGGATGATAAAACATAAGCCCTCAGAAGATCTTCCAGAACTTGATACACTCTTTCTGTCTGACCTGAAGTTTGAGGATGATAAGCTGTACTATGATTCAGTTTTGTCCCTAAATCCTTCTGCAAGTGTTCTCAGAAATGAGCAGTAAACTGAGATCCTCGATCAGATACAATTGTCTTGGGAATTCCATGCAAACGAATAATCTCCTTAAGATAAATGTCAGCATATTGAGGCGGTCGATAATCTGTACGAACTGGAATAAAGTGCGCACTCTTGGTAAGTCGATCAACGATTACCCAAATAGAGTCATGCCCTTTTTGAGTGGTGGGAAGTCCGGTAATGAAATCCATACTGATATCTTCCCATTTCCATTCAGGAATCGGCAACGGTTGAAGCATTCCGGCTGGCTTCAAATGAACAGCCTTTATGCGATAACAGATGTCACACCGTGTGACATAGGCTGCAATCTCTTTTCTCATTTTGGTCCACCAAAAATGAACCTTCAGATCATGAAACATTTTACTACTGCCAAGATGAATAGATAACTTTGATAGGTGAGCTTCATCCATGATTTGATTTCTGAGTTCTCTATCTTTTGGTACGACCAGACGATCGTCAAACCATAAGATTCCCTTCTCATCCACTCGGAAATGCTTGAGCGGCTGTTTCAATATTTTCTCCTTGATATGACCTATACCCTTGTCAGTTTTCTGACCTTCGATGATCTTGCTTTCAAGCGAGTAACTAATTTGGATGTTACACAGCACAATAGGATGCATGAGGCTAAAACTATCTGCTAACAAAGGTTGAATAGCATGGCAATGTGGTTTTTGACTCAACGCATCTGCGACTACATTTGCCTTGCCTGGATGATACAAGATCTCCATATTGAAGTCCTTAATAAACTCCATCCATCAATGTTGCCTCATGTTCAACTCGAGTTGGGTAAAGATATACTTCAGACTCTTGTGATCATTATAGACTTTGCAGAAGTTACCCAACAAGTAATGCCTCTAGATTTTTATAGCATGCACAACAGTTGCAAGCTCCAAATCATGGGTTGGATAATTCACTTCATGCTTCTTTAACTGACGTGAGGCATAAGCTATGACTCTCCCTTCTTGTATAAGCACACATCCTAAGCCTGTTTTTGATGCATCGCAATATACATCAAAAGGTTTCCCTAAATCTGGTTGCGCAAGAACAGGAGCAGTGGTCAACAATTCCCGCAAGGTACGAAAAGCTGTTTCACACGCCTCTGTCCAGACAAACTTCTTCTCTTTCTGCAACAGATTTGTCATAGGTTTGGCAATCTTCGAGAAATCCGGAATGAAACGACGATAATATCCGGCTAGACCGAGAAAACTCCGAACTTCATGCACAGAAGTCGGCGCTCATCACCTCTTGTACTTTGCTCGGATCTACTAAGATTCCCTCATCAGATAGAACATGGCCAAGGAATTGAACTTTCTTGAGCCAAAACTCACACTTGCTAAACTTGGCATACAACTTATATTCCCTAAGCCTTTCTAGAACAATCCTCAGATGCTCGGCATGATCTTCTTCATTTTCTGAGTACACCATGATGTCATCAATAAACACCACCACAAACTTGTCTAACTCTGGCATAAAGACTAAATTCATCAGATACATGAAGTATGCAGGAGCATTTGTTAAGCCAAAGGACATAACAAGATACTCATACAATCCATATCTGGTAGAAAAAGCGGTCTTAGGCACATCTTCCGGTCTAATCTTGATCTGATGGTAACCAGACCTAAGATCAATCTTGGAAAACACTTTCGCCTTGGACAACTGGTCAAAAAGAATGTCAATACGGGGTAACGGATACTTGTTCTTAACGGTCACAACATTGAGTGGATGATAATCCACGCACATCCGTAGAGATTTGTCCTTCTTCTTCACAAAGATAGCAGGACAACCCTATTCCGACACACTAGGGCGAATAAGACCCTTGTCCAACAATTCCTTCAACTGATTTTTAAGCTCTGCCAATTCATTTGGCGGCATCTGATACGGCCTCCTAGAAATTAGGGCGGTGCCAGGTAATAACTCAATGCGAAACTTGACATCTCTATCGGGTGGAAGACCCGAAAGCTCTTCAGGAAAAACATCCAGAAACTCACACACGATAGGAATTTCAGGAAGAGGGTCACACGAGTAGAATAGGATACGCTCTCCAGCTTAAACTTTCGGGGTAACGGCACTTGAAAGGTACCCTCCCCAAGAGGATTTCTGATAGATAGCATCCTATTACCTGTATCAATCACAGCACCCTAGAATTTCATCCAACTCATCCCCACTATGACATCCACTCCTAAGCCAGGTAAAACTATCAAGTTCAATCGAAACCTCCACTTATCTAGGTCTAGGGTTGCACCCTGAACTATCTGCATAGTAGTTATATCAGCCCAGCTGAACTAACCTTGAATTCAATGCTCAATTCAAGTATCTTTTGATCATGCTTCTGTGCAAATGCTTGACTCATGAAAGAATGCGATGATCCAGAATCAAACAAAACAGCGGCAGGGATTTGATTCACAGAAAATATACCCGCAGTCACTGGTTCACCAGCAAGAATTTCCTCAATCGAGGTGTGATGCACACGAGCTTGGTACGGGGCCTGCTGCTTCTTAGGAAAAGGGCAATAACGAGCAAAGTGCCTTGTCTGGTTGCAGTTGAAGCAAGGTCCATTAACAGGTGTCTTGTTAGCACCGGTCAAGCTGCTCTGTCCTGGTTTCCCCTGTGGAGCAGGAACTTTGAATGCTCTGTGATGCTTCTACGGATTCTGAGCTGGATAATTGTTATGCCTTTTCTGTTGCGAGGGCCTAAATCTCGCACCAGACATAGGTGGACGATACGGCGTACAAAAAGCAGTTGGGGCTCTTGCCTGAGAAGAACCACCTCCATCATGGGCTCTCTTGCGATTCTTGGCGGCAGCATGAACGTTGTTACTATTTTCTTGCATAATACAATCATTCAGAAAATCATTGAAAGTAACACGGGCAGAAGTGCTCATGGTCTTCATCAACTTGGAACTCAAGCCTCTCTTGAAACTAGCTATCTTGTTCTCATTAGTGTTGACAAACTCAGGAGCATACCGACTCAAGGTATTGAAAGCGTGCAGATACTCCTTCACATTACGAGTTCCCATAGTGAGCGACAGAAACTCAGTCTTCTTCATAGCCATCAAACTGGGAGGAATGAAATTCCCCAAAAAGCACGTGCAAAGCGGTCCCAAGTAATAGGAACACCCTGCGGAAAGGTGGTGCGATGTTGCTTCCACCACGTCCCTGCTTGTCCCTCAAGTTGATGGGCTGCATACTCCGCTTTCAGTTCTTCTGACAACCTTAGAAGATAAAATTTATCTTCCATGGTGTTAAGCCATTCATCTGCTTCAAGTGGCTCAGGAGCATCTTTAAACATAGGAGGCTTAGTGTCCTGAAATTCCTTGAAGCTACTATACTGATTTTGCTGAGGACCCTGACGAACATCACGGGCCAAGCTCTCACGAAGAAGCTGCTGCACATTGCGCTGGCTGCCCAAGAATTGAGCAAACAGTTGCTCCACATTGGTCAGAGGTGGGGGTGGTACACCACGTGCAGTGTTATCGGCACCCTCTTCAGCACCACCACTGCCATTACCACTCGAACCACTATGGGTAACCGGCATCTGCATATTTCAGCAATAAGTATTTATTAGGTGAATGTTGTCATAATGAGAGGTGAATGTAAAAATCATGCCAAACTGAATTTATTGAGGGAAATAAATTCGCACAATAAATAGAGGCACAATAATTCCAATTTTCACATCACAACATCACTACTAATATTACTTCGAACCATCGCAAAGCGTCTTACAACATTCACATTTTGCCAGCATACATACACTGGACTTTTAAAAGTGTACGGATATCGCCACATCAAACACCATGTTCCAATATTACATCAAAGTCTCGATAGCGTGCAAAAGGGTTACATGACCACCTGACAGGAACACAAAAGAACAACTAGAGACTAGCGATCATAAACAAGGCTACTCTCCATTGTTGCTACTCTCACTAGAAGCACTGTTCATAGCCCTCCTAGCTGCTGCTAAGGCTGCTCTCAGTTGACGGATCTCCTCCTGCTTCCTATGCACCTCCTCGTGAAGACTAGCATTGTAAGCACGAACATCCTCCACGTCCTCTAGCACCTGCTGCTGACGGATGCTAAGACGACGGCTTCATCCCTAGCCTGCGCCATCCTCTGGCTCTCCTGAACAACCTTATCTCGATGCTAAGACACACGGGCTACCTCCTCTCGTAAGCGCTGAAGCTCACGTGTCAACTCACGCTTCTCCTTGCGTGCATCAGCTCGAGCCTCCTTGAACTCCTCACTCAGATGAAGTGCCTTAGTCTCCATGTTGACATAGGCCCTCATCACTGCAAACATAGCACTCATGGCAGGCGTGCTGCTACCCTGCGCCTCCTCAGGACCTGCCTCCAGTGGGTTTCCCTCAGCATGTGGCCACCTAGAAAGACGGTGAGCAAAGGGGAACACTCCAGGAAAAGCTTGGGCAAGCTGGTGAGGTATCTCCTCCATCAGGTGCTCCACCACGTCAAAAGCTGCAAATGTGGCACCCATCTTGGCAGTCCTGCCCGCACCAAAACAGCGCCACCCAACCCAGTGGGGGTCACCATCCAAAGGTGGGACAACTACCTCCACCCGAGCCTCTCCATAATTCACCAAGTCATCCTTGTCCCAGAAGTAGTGAGGCTCCATGCCCACCGTATACCCAGCATTAGAGAGAATCCTCCAAAGAAGGCTAGGCATGGCGTGCTCCTCAAGAAAAGTGTCCACCTCCCTTGGTGCTGACTCACGGACAGCCAAAGGACCACGGGGCACTCCTCCTCCAGTGGACTTGCGAGCAGTCTGCTTGGTTCTCGGCATTTGTCCAAAAGTTGTATATCCCATAAGTTATAATTTTAAAGAAATAAGACAACTTATTTATAAAGGAAGGAACCATGAATGTATGAATGAGCAATTTTAACCATGATGCATGCACGTTACATACGTCCTCATGAACTAATAATCTAACGCTCTATGCGGTGGCATACATCGTTCTCTCATTTATACGTAACTACTTCGTTCTACCGTTCGCGGTTAGTGTACCTGCAGAAAATTTATTTCAGCCCATATCCCATATGAATGCAATTCGACGTAAAAATTCACGCACCTTCCGAACAAGGTGAAAACACTGATTACTTACTACCCCAACAAGTCCCGCAGAAGACGACACTGCCAGAAGACGGTCCCAACATGGGATACCTTCATATAAACATGTGTGCAACATGTGAATAATCCGGCATCAATAAGCACTCCCCTAGACTGGCATTGCATCCAATCATGCTCTCACAACTCACACTTACCAGAGCGTAGAGGCAATTTGATCCATACATTACCACTCAAGTGAATGGCACCCATACGACTCCGTCATTGTATAGGCAATGACAAAACAGAAAATATGATGCAATTTCCCCATGTCAGTACTTAATTAATCCACCTGAATCCTATTGGGCATAAAGGATATGACCACTGGCACACTCTAGTTTTCAAAACCATAGATTTGAACGCCTATACACACCTATACTTTTTGTAAATACTTTTCACAAACAAAAACTCTTTTATTTTAAATACTTGTGAACAGTAACATGCTAAACCTGCTCCGATGCCAGCTGTGACAGAACCGACCAATTTATTAGAGCATAAGCGCATAATTCGCCATTAGGACGGCAAACTACATGATTGAGACCTAATAAACCCGGTAGTCATACCAAAATCTCAAAGGATTTCAAACATTTCCAGCACAACCAAGATCGTAATGAGTTTAGCGTTCACCATTCACAACGTACATAGTTCGCACATAGTTTAAAACATCGGAGTACGAATAAAGTTATTAGAAACCAAGTTCAAATTTGAAATAAAGCGGAAGCGATTTAGTTCAAATCCACATACACACTTAGTTCAAATACAGTGCCAGGTCCCCAGTCAATATCCAGCAAAAGTATAAAGTAGAGTAGAGTGACCGTGCCCAAGGTCTAGTCATCTCCCAAGGCGGGATAGAAGCAGTTCTGACAATAGCCATAAAATATCTCACCATCTGCAAAAAACATAGGAAATAAAACCCTGAGTACGAGGATGTACTCAGCTAGACTTACCCGTCATAAACTAAAAATAAATTGACTCTAAGGAGTATGCAAGGCTATATACGAGGGATAGCTGACTCATTTAATTGCGGAAAAGCTTGCATTAAGAAACAATTAATAAGAACCTTCTAGCAATGTATTTTAATCTGATTATCCTTATCATGCTATATTAGCACCTGTACTAAACAAGCATGGTAATAATTATTCAACAAGAATAGTAACCAATTCCAGTTGAGTATCTTTCAATCTCAACAGCTCAACCAACTCATCTCTTGTTTAAGTTCTTACTACGATGCCGCTGCTCAAGTCAAGTGTTCACTGTCCAGGAACGATGGCGATTATAATCGATTACTAACCAGCTAGCGGGTATTTCGCACATAAACCACACTCACCAGCCACGGTGAGCTACAGATCACCGACATTCAATTCAGGAAAAGCGCGAGATCAACAGGTACCATCGTATCCAGGAACCGCCCGGCTGCCTTATTCAGGGCGACCCTGACCTCGGACTTACTCTCCGCGTAACCCGTGGTCCCCCATCTTCACCAATATGATGCGTACATCAGGTCGACTCCCGGCCCAAATCAAAATTAGGCTTCGCCGTCGGAACGACTTATCCTTCCAGCTAAATGTGAGGCATAAATTCAATATGACTTGAGGACGTACAACGGACGGGGTCCTAGTTCGACACAGACGGGATAACCACACCGAACCTCCAGTTCAGTCCCAACACCAATCCCGCCCAGTCTCGATTTATTATCTCCACATGGTTATCCAAGATAACAATGTATTCAACCATTCCAAGTCACCACCTATAAATCGCGGATGATAGAAAATCACCCAACTTCTACCGATCTAGTTAAGCGAGGCTAAGCAAATATTCATACCTGAACCTAACAGGGTTGAAGTATAACAGTGGCAAAGAATATAAGTAATGCAGCAACGGTATAAAACAACGCCTATAACTTAATGCATCAAACAAGTAAAGGACTCAAGTTAGATATTTTGCAAACCACAGGGAGAAATGCTCCGGGGCTTGCCTAAGAGGAAAGAGCTTGGCTGGTGGTCGGGACACTCTGGAAGATCAGCTTCGGGATCCTCTTCTGCTGCTACTTCCCGCACCAAAGCTTCCTGCTGGCCTTCCTCTTCGGGTGCTCCGGAAACTATCGTTTCGAGCTCCGACGATCCTGTATGATGCATAGTGCATATGAATACCATGCATACATAGAAATACAATGCTCATGCTGATGGTGAATGAATGCTCAGCTAAGATAAATGATATGATTTTGAAACATGTAAGATAAGCACATGTCATCTGCATTCTCTTCTACCAGCAATTCTTCAAACAAGTCTCGTATTACAATTTACTCGTACACTATAAGGAATTATAAATAATCATTGTTTCACACACTATACTCTACTGAACCAAAATCAATAGCAGATCACACACCTCACAAATATCATAAAAAGCATTTTTACACACATGAAATAATAACTTTAAAACATTATTTATTATGGAAAGAAATTAGGGTATAACTACAACATGACTTTATACTATTCAGAAAATTCTGTAAAAATTACAGGAGCTTAAGAATGTCTAATGTAGACTACAATAAAAATTTCAAGTCAAAACAGTAAGTAATTTATCCTACACAAAAATGACAAGGCAGCACAATTCACCGGGCATAAAATACTTTGTACATAAAAATATGTCAAACAACAGATCTCAGAATATCATTAGCTCTAGATTAGCATAAAAACACTCTCCAAAAAGTTTCATGCACAAATTCCTTATATATTATTTATTATGAATTATTTATCATCTAATAGAAATAGGCACCATAACTAGACAGAGCAAATTTTCCATAGGACATAGCCTCACAACATTTTCCACAGCTAGAGCATGACATAAGAAGACTAACAAACTTGGTCTCACATTTTTCTGAGCAACAGAGAATTACTTATGTATTTTCTAAGATAAAAGCAATTAATAGAGATAAATAAATCTATAAAGAAAAATATCACAAAATCAATATTTCATATTTTTCATGCATAGATCTTTTCATAAGAAAAATACTGCAAGTTGAACCAACTCATTTGGATGAAAAATGAAGAAGTTATGAATTTTCAAAGTTTTAATCAAAATCTAGAATCAGATTTCTTAAAAGAAAAAGTAAAACGCTTTTGCACCGAAGACCCTGAGTTTTACCAGAAATCTACTAAGCCCGATAAAGAAATATCATGTGTCTGGCAGTTATGCACGAAGAACCTCGACTTTTGTCGTATTCCAGGGCGAGGTCCTTGCACAGAGAGGGGTTAGGTCGCCGGCGTCGGCGCGGCTTCGCCGACCGTTGCCGGGGTTCTCCGGCCAAATTGAGCAGAGGGGAAGCACGAGCGGGTCTAGGCGAGTCGATCTAGGGTTCTATTGAGGGCGGAGCACGGCCGTGGCGGTCTCGGGCGCGCGCACGCCGGAGCGGCGGCTCCCCGGCCGACGGCGAGGCCAAATTCGGCGAGAGGTGACCCGCATTGGCTCCATTAGCTAGGGCTACAGCTGCTAGTCGATGAGGCGCACCTAATGCTCGAGACAGGGAGAGAAAATGTCGGCCGAATCGACCGAGACACGGCGGCGGCGGTCGCCGGTTTGCCGACCGCGGGAAAGAAACGCCTGATTGGGCTCTTACCCTCGACGAGGACGGCTGATGGCAGGTGCAAGAGCGAGCACACGTCGAGGCGACTCCGTACGTGCGCTCGGGGAAGAAAATGCGTAGCGGAGTGGCTCAGCGACGGTGGCGCAGTCGGCGGTGGCGACGGCGAGCTCGCGGAGCGGGAGAAAGCAGCGGGGAGAGCAGAGAGTGAGACGGGGAGACAGAAGGAGGGAGCGGCCGCGGTCGCTTTAATGCGGTCGGGACGGTCGCGGCAGCCCCGGACCGCCGGTGGACGCGTGCCCCGCGGAGCACGCGGGCTGGGCGACATGGGCGGTGGCCGGCCATTTCCCTGACGGCTTTGACCAACCGTCACTGAAATGCTATTTTTATGACCTCTAATACAAACTTTTCTACCCTATAACTCCCAAACCAAGCCGAATTAGCCAAAACTTATATTAAACAAAATGTACCTCTAGGAGAGTAGAACATTTCATCTATACAAAGTTTGGCCAGATTCTATATAGATTTTGAAATACAAAAATCCAAAGAAAATACCCCTTAAATCCCTAAAAATGGAAAAACAGCCCTCAAACCTGCCTTTTTCAATATTTTTGAATATCTTCCATGCATTTTCATGAAAAGTGGTAATTACAACTTTTGTTCCTTATGAAATTCTCTACAAACTTTATTCAGGGTGCACACACATGCAAGCACTCTAACTACCACTTTCAATCAGTCAAATAAAACCACTTTCGTGGTCCACCTTGGTCAACCATAATAACAAAGCTTAATTAACCAAAACCATTAACATAAACGTAGGTTCATTTGGTGTCCTAATCATGTCTTGGTTACTTTAGAGGTCATCAAACACCAAACACTCATACCACTTATCCAATTCATGTGAAATGCAAGCATAATTCGAATAATTCAAACATCCACATAAAATAACAATTGCTCTTTTCATCAATGCTATGCATAATGATGCTTATGCTTAAGAATGCAAGTGATTATGCATGCTTAACACCAGAGTGTTACACCCTGCCGCACGTCCTGGCCTGAGCAGTTGACCGACCACCTGCCTTTGGCCATGTCGAGTAAATAGAGAGGGATGGCAGCAGATTATGTCTAACAATCTTCCCCTAATTCTGCTGCTAGCCCTTGACCTCAACCATGCCAATCCTCTACCTCAGTTCCTGAGACGCCTGAGTGACTTGGCATGTCGCGGTGGCTGCCGTGATGTACTCCGCCTCGAAGGTCGACAGCGCCACCGTCTTCTGCTTCAGCGACTGCCAGGCGAATGGCTCCGCCGAGTACGCCCAAGGTGCTCCGCCGCCCATCCACGTCGTCCGCCTTGTCCGCGTCGCCGAACCTCGTGAGCCCTTTCTCACCTTCACCGGACTTCCGTGGCGCCTCGCTGAACGCCGTCAGCCTCTTCTCCGCCGTCCAGTGATCCTGCCACGGATCCTCCATGACCCGCTGTCCGACTGATAGCTTGAACCGCTCCTTCATCATCGTCGTTGGCATGGACCTATAATCCGCCATGCCAGCCCACTCCAGCAGCCTCTGCTGCCCCAGCGTGATGAAGTCCCTCCCCTGCTCCATCTCAATGCCGAGGTAGCAGGAGAGCGCGCCGAGATCGCTCGTCTCGAAACGAGCCGCCATCTCGCGTTTGAACGCGGCGATGTCCACTGCCCGCGCCCCCATGTACACCCCGACGATGTCCGGTTCCTTCCCCCGTCGTCGGGTGTACAAGGCGTGCTCTTTCAGCATCGTCTTCCGCCACTCCGCGTCGCGCTCCGTGACTGCGAACGTGGCTGGCTTCTCTACCGGTAAATAGAGAGGGATGGCAGCAGATTATGTCTAACAATGCGCGCTTGCACAACAGAAAGAAACATTCGCTCTGCTCTCAGGCATCCGTAATTCGCCGCTCCATTCTTTTCAGACCACCAAGCCCCTCCCGCGCCAAGGACTTGTGGTGTCCGCCGGCTTTGTGCCGGTTTCAGCTTTCCAGGCCGGATGCGCTGCCGCTTGCCTAGAGTTTCATAGGAACACCCTTAGTCGCAAATTTAGCTCCAATGTGACGCTCAGGTTCAGACTTTGGCCACTCCTTGTGTCTCTAGATAAGCAATAGCCATTACATATATATAATAATAAATAAATAATAAATAAAAGGCCGTGGGGATTTGCTAAACTTAACCCTGTATATGTTTTTGTGTCTAGAAGAAGAAAAAATTGACTTCATCACAATCAGGAAGGTTGCCTTGCCAGGGTAAACACACACACATGTTATGTTACCGTACAAAAACATATAGACCCGAGTGCCAAACATGTGTGTGTCCTATTCAAAGCTCAAAATGTTCTATCCAAGGCTCAAAAGAATGGAAGTGAAAACACAATATGGTTTGTGTACATGCCAAAAAAAAAGGGAAGAAAAAAAAAGGAGACTGAAAGAAAAAGGAGACTCAGACACGACACATTGCCGCAGGGTGCTCTTCGAAAAGCGGTCGGAAGAGGTTCGAGATCGTTTCCGCTTCTGTTTTCTGATTTATGGAAACCGAGATATCGTGCTCGTTTTAGCCCTCTTCGAAAAGCCCTATCGTTTATTTAGCCGGCGAACTCGATCGGGCAACCGGCTGCCGCCGCCGGCCACAGCCGGATCTGAACGCCTTGTTTCCTTTCAGCACTTGTTTCTGAAGGCAGAGGCGGAGCTCCCCATCTGGCAGGGTGTGGCAGCTGCCACACCTACCGCCGGGGTAGCACCACTAGTACAGCCAATCCGTCGTGTCTTCATCCCTTCCGTCGAGGCAGGCAGCGACGGAGCGGCGTCTGCGCGACTAGAGGATGAGAAGATACGATACGAATTTTTTTTATTTTTAATTTTTTTACAAAAAAATTTACAAAATTAATTCTCCGTTTCGAAATATGACAGAACTAGTCGTCTACAGTGGGCGTTTTTTAAAAAACGCCCACTGTGTGGGCGTTTTTTGTGACGTGGCACACAGCCGTCCGCCGCCGGTGACGGCTCTTGCGGGCGGCCCACTTGCGGCCAAAAAACGCCCACTGTGTGGGCGTTTTTTCTTGCCGAGGGGGCCGCCTGCAAAAGAGCGCGCTGTTTTACGGGCGGGCCTCGGAGCAGTAAAAAAACGCCCACTGTGTGGGCGTTTTTTGCGCTGCAGGGGGCCGCCTGCAAAACAGGCGAGGCCGGCCGCGCTCTTTTGCAAGCGGCCCCCTCGCCGTTAAAAAACGCCCACTGCGTGGGCGTTTTTTCCTGTCCAGGGTGCCGCCTGCAAAACAAGCGAGACCGGCCGCGCACTTTTGCAGGCGGCCCCCTCGCCGTTAAAAAACGCCCACACAGTGGGCGTTTTTTGACCTCCAGCTTTATATACCCAGCCCCCCTTCAGATTTTCATTATATTCACTAAAATTTTCAAAAAAAAGGAAGAAGAGAGGAGGGAGGAGAAGGAAGTAACGGCGAAGCCCTGCCAGTATGAGACCTCGGCTTATAGGTAAGTTTCTCATACATTACAAGTCTGTTGCTATGCATTAGTAAAATATAATGTGCACTAGAGTTGTTTAGTTTTTAGTTGACTCTGGGTAGATCTGTGAGTAGTATGTATATTAGATCTATAAATAATGATGTTAGAGCATTGCAGTTCGTGTTAGAAATAATGATGTTTCTTCTATGCTTTAAACAATGGATTGCATGATTTAAAATGTGACGAATATCGTATTTTCTCTGAATAGATATGCAAAACTTGTGGCGGACGGAGTTTTGGAAAAAACGAGGTCGCCCTAGAGAATTGTATCCCGACATGTCTAGCAAGGATGCTCCTGTTCCTCCTGCAGTCCCTGTCCCAAATTGTGACTGTGGAGAACCAGCTGATATTGGCCAATCTCGCCATGAGGACACAGCTGCCCGTTGCTACTACACATGCGGTGGATTCAATGTAAGTAATTGCACCTCTGTCATTGCGCCTTTATTCATTGCTAGTAATTGCGGCTCTTGCATCTCTAACAATGTCGTTAGCAATCATGTTTTGTAGGCCCATGAGCGGTGCTTTTTCTTTCAGTGGATTGACGGTCCAGACAAATTCGACCCAAGGTATCTCCAGTTTGACGAATGGTGGAAAGGAAAGCATAATCCACCCGATCAATTCGAGCGGTGGGTGGCACCTCCCCCTGACCCCCCCAATGACAGACGAGGAGAAGAAAATAGCCCAATTGAGACGGCTTGAATCTCCGCCTTGTTGCAAATGCGGAGATTAGTCTGTAATAAGTTCAGATAGGCCTAACGAGTTCGAATGTCCTAACCCCGCCGGAGTAAGTGCAAATTGTATGCGGTCATGGCTTTCTTAGTATTTGTGCATGTACTAACATTTTACATTGTAGGGTGGGTATACCTTGTTGCGGAAGTGTAACTTCAGGGAGTGGCTGTGGGGTCCAAAGAACAAATGGCCGGAGTCAAAGGTGGACAAGAAGAGAAAAGTGGTTACCCCTAAGCCTCCTGTGTTGTGCAAATGTGGTGTTGAAGCGCAGTATGGCCTACTACCATCGGAGCTTGGAATAGGCTATTGGTGCGGCCATATGGTTGATTACGATGAGGTCCTTTTGTTCCACTTGTTGCTCACTTGATATCCAAACTTTTTGTATTTGCTGACTTTAAATTGTTCCGTTTGATCACAGAGCCTTAGGAAATGCAAGTAGGAGGTTTTTGCCCATGTTGAAGACCGTAGGGAATACATGGATACACTGAAGCAAAAGCAAGTAATGGACCTGAAGTTCAGGTCTGGTACTCAGCTTGTGGACAACTACATTAAGATGCGGAAGCGAGCGCAGGTTGACTATGCCCGACGATTGCGTGTCCAAACCCCAAGTGCTGCTCGGTGGAAGAAAGACTGTGATGCATGGAAAAAGAAGAGAGAAGAGAAAGCATCCTTGCATGCGAGGGAGAAGATGAAGGAGGCCGAAAAGAGGAGTGCTGATGCGAAGATGAAGCAGAAGATGGCGGAGACGGAGATGCCGATGAACGACGAGGACGAGGAGTATGATGAAGCATTCACCCAAGCTCTTGATGACTTGGAGGCCGCTTACTACAAAAAAAAGGAAGAAGAGGAGTATGATGAAGCGTTCACCCAAGCCGTTGATGACTTGGAGGCCGCTTACTACAAAAAAAGGAAGAAGAGGCTAACGCAGCTGAGCGTAGCCGTACCAATGAGTTTGTGGGAGAGGATAGTGGTTCTGAAGATGAAGACTTGCTTCCCGGTTATGTCTCGGATTATTAGGGCCGTTTTGTTAGATGAATTCGGATTAGTAGCTCATCGCCCTAGCGGACCTATAATTTTATTGTAATAAACTGTTTTCGTGACTTTTAACTGTACTGTAATGGACTATTATAACGGATGTAATGCAAGCATGTAAGGGTTTAGGGTTTAGGGTATAGGGTTTAGGGTTTAGGGTTTTTAGGGTTTAGGGTTTGTTTTTTGGGTTTAGGGTTTTTAGGATTTAGGGTTTACGGTTTAGGGTAAATTTTGACAAAAGAATAGTGCGTATCATACATGAAGACAGTAATTACATCGTACAGGGTACTACTGTCCCGGAGGCTGTCCCTGCCCCTGCCCCCGACGAGTAGGTGTAGCGATCCGGTGGAACACCTCGAGTCGCGCGGACGTGCTGCACTGGAGTCATCTGTGATAACTCCTGCGTGTAGGGCGGAGGTGCTCCTGCAAGCTGTGAAGGGCCGATCTCGACCTCCTCGTCGCTGATCGATGCGTCAGTGGGGGGGTCATTAGGTAGTCGGTAGGTCCGCGACGAGGTGCCGGCTTCCTAGCCCGACGTCGAAGCTGCTCCCTGTGCGGAGGTACCCAGGACTCCCCAGGCTGCTCCCTGAGCGGAGGTACCCACTCCATGGGGTGAAGGCCAGGCTCCCCAGGCTGCTCCTTGAGCGGAGGAACCCTCACCATGGGCCGACGCGCTGGGTGGAGCATGAGTGAAGTGCCTGGATGCCTCTACTCTGTGCACCGAGGACCCCCCTCCGGAGGAACGAAGGTACGGTGTAGTGAACGCTATGAAAGGTGTCGTCGTAAGTCACACAGTCATCCATATTAGAAAAACATAGGTAGACGAGGTGGGGTACATGGAGTTACCTCTGTTCTGGGGTGCAGGAGGACGTGCTGCGGGTGCCGGTGCAGGAATTTGAGGCGCTGCGTAGGAGGTCCAACAAGTGAGGGCGGTACCACCGGAGGTACATCATGTACGAGTCCTCGGTGTGGGGGCGGTACTCATCAATGACGTCCTCTGTGGCAAGCAACCAATCGTCCACGTATGGCTGCAGACGTGGAACCCATAAGTTGCCGCCGACCTGTCCCCTCCGACTCAGCCTGAACATAAATTTGAGTAAGACATGTCTACTGCGATTAATTTTTCAAAGTCAGTTGTTAGTAGTACTTACCTATGAGCATCTGCAGGGACGGTACGGATGATAGGGACGGGGGACGGCTGCATGAGACCGAACTGGCGCGAAACACGCCCTGGGTAGTGCGGTTCGACGAATATGTCGAACACCATCGGTCGAAGCGTCAGCCAGAAGGCCTGGTCACGTGTGCACAACATGGACAGCCCAAGGGGAGCTCGTGCGTGGATAGCCTCCTGGCTGTAAGGCTCCTAGATCACGTCGGTCGGCTGTATCCTGTCAAACTCCAGCATAAACTCGTTGTACGACCGCGTGACCTACACATGTGCCCATCATCGCTGAAATATAACAATAAATGGGTTAGAAGGTACGATACGAATTAACTATATACGTCAGCTAGGAACACGAACCTGACGACGGCACCAGACTGTACCCATGGTGGGGAAGTCCTCGGGCGGAAGCTGCAAGTACAGGTCCTCCTCGTAGGCGGTGTGATCCACCACAGGTCGACCAATTGCGAACCGTTCAGCTGCCCATAGCTGTAGAAGGAGGGGGCAACCAGTGAGCAAAGAACCTATTTCTATCTTGGTACACGCTTCACAAAGCCCCCTGTACGTCGCCGCCAGTACGGCAGATCCCCAGCTCCACTGTGGCACTGCTCTCTCGTCAGCATCAGCGATCGCGCGCGCGTAGGGGATCATGACCTTGTCGACGGCATGTCCCACGCTGCTGGTGAACATGACCCAGCCAAAAAGCCACAACAAGTAGGCCTCCAAGCTCCGTTGCACAGAGTACACGTTAGCCTCTAGGTGTAGCTGATCGGACTGAAAAAGATATAGTTAATAAAGTTGAGTAGAACTGTAAATTGATAAAATTCTTTTAAATTAGGCCTTACAGTAAACTGCATGAGCCACTGCTGCGACGGGCCCATGGTCGTGTACGGAGGGAGGCTGCTCAAAGCTGGAAGTGCAGGGTGACGCTGTACGTGGCCGAAGCGGGCCATCATGTCGTCTCGCCAATCATGAAGTCCGTCGACTGGCCCAACGGCATCGCCAACGAGGGGAAGGCCAAGCAAGAACGCAACGTCCTGAAGCGTCGGTGCGACCTCCCCGCACCGCAGGTGGAACGTGTGTGTCTCCGGCCTCCATCGGTCGACCAGGGCTGCTAGAAGAGACCTATCGAAACTCCACCTCCTTGTCTCATCGGCCTCACCAGCTCGAGCCTCCATAAGACGACACAACGGGAGGAGGCCTGCCTCACGTAACCTACACATAAAAATTTTATGTTATTAAGAAGCCATGTGTACTTAATTGGGAGGATTGAAAGAGTCAACGGATACCTAGAACAGAACCAAGGGTCCACTGAAAGTAGACGTCTGGACGGTCGCGGTCGAAGTACGGGCAGATTGGCGTTCTGCACCGCAATACGGTACGAGCGGTGCTGCAGATCGATCCCTCGATCTAGCAGCTCCGGTGTGTCGTCTGCCATCCCTGCATGACAATATCACAGTTAACACATATGACACATGCAAATAGAAAGTGAAAAAGTATACAACAATAAATTTAAGGTACAACAACAAATGATCGAATTTGAAACATAAAGACTGCACATACAACATGTAATAGAAATATATTCAAATACAAGACTGAGATTATGAACATTACATCCGGAATATAGGTTGAAACAATAAGTTTGTTCACTCCAGTTACAACAAAGCAAAAACCGTACATTACATAATCTTAACCAAGCTCTCTACACATCACTACACGACCGAACCACGAGGCACGCGTGCACGCCTTGGCCTGATAGGCCTAGAAGTTGTCCCTTCTCCTATTGGCAGGGTACCATCCAATCCGGATCCTGATGGCGGGGCTTCTGCTGTTGTGGCCATGTCTGAGTCCTTGGGGCACTTCTTGTAAGTATGTCCTTCCTTATCGCATTTGCTGCAACGTGTGTACCTTCCACCTGCTTCGAACTCATCCATGGCGTTTCGAATACGTCTTGTCTTCCAACGCCCAGCCTTGTCTCTGATCTTACCTGTAAAATTCCCCGCTATGCCAAAACCATAAATTTCATGTGACCATGTATGCAATATGGCTTCCTTGGTGAAATAGGGAGATACAAAAGTATGATCAAGTATTCCACACTCCAAGCTCGCTGCAATAACATGGGAACATGGTTTGTGGTAGAGTCTTGGCTTGTGGCACATGCATGCGCAATACCCATCCTCTCTAAGTATGCATTCTTGCACAACTCTTCTTCTATATATTCCACGCTTGGCCCTATCAGCACACAAGATTTCAAATCGGTGCTCTCTAGTACCTTGAGTTATAACTCTATGCTCCTTTGCCTTCTTACGTTTTTCCTCCAGATAATTTGTCAGCATATGTCCGAAGAAAACACCTCGCACTTGCATTGATAGGGCAGCGACTTGGTACCGGTCTCTGAAATATCTGCATGTTCCATGCAGGATGAACTCAACAATGGCAACCAAGGGAAGGTCTCTAACACCACGCATCACCTAGTTGTAAACTTCAGCCAAATTAGTTGTCATAATACCAAACCGCGCTCTGCCGACATCATGCAGCAAAGACCACTTCTCCTTAGGCTCATTCTCTATCCAGTGCGAAAAATTTCTCACAGCAGATGCCGATCTCCTTCTGATGTTTGGACCATCTGTGGGCAGCGGTCCTAAGGACTCTGGACCATCCTCACCAACAGGTGCTGATCGGCTTGAGTGTTCTTCCATATGCTTCGTTGTGAGCTCGTCCAACCTCCTCCAAAGCTCGTTGAATTTTTTCTGTTGATTCTGTCCGCACAGCCTCTTGAATAGATCCATCAAGCTCTTGCGCTTAAACTGCTTGTAAAAATTAGCACCCATGTGACGCATACACCACCGACTTTGAACATCTGGTCAATCTTTACCATATCCCATCTCTGCATCACCGTGCTTCAGATATTCAATTGCCCGAAGAAGGCCAGCGTGACGGTCATGAATTAGGCATACACCAGGCCTCATACCAACAATGCTAACCTTCACCTGCTTGAGAAACCAGTACCAACTATTGGTATTCTCGCTCTCCACAAAAGCGAATGCCAGTGGTAGAACTTGATTGTTCCCATCAACGGCAATTGCTGTTAGTATCTGACCTCTGTATTTACCTGTCAGAAATGTCCCGTCAATACAGAGTACTGGACGACAATGCACAAAAGCCCTGATGCAAGCACCTAGTGCAAAGAAAGCTCGTTGCAAGACCAATACTGCACGGTCATTCTCCATGGTTGGGTATGTTATAAGATCTGTACATGTCCCTGGATTTCTGGCGGCTATGCATTGAAGAAGAGATGGTAAATTATCATATGAGGCTTTGAATGTGCCAAATCTCATCTCGATAATCTTCTGTTTTGCCCTCCACGCCTTAGCATATGAAATGGTGTATTTGAATTTATCTTCGATATGCCTTATTATTGACCTTGGCTCGTATCTCAGATTATGCACAACATCTGAATACATCTCTGTAGCAATAAATGCAGATGTCATGTTTCTGTGGTACTTCTGTACACCTTCCAAGTGACAGTTGTGCTGGGTGACTATTGACACTTTCCAATAATCCTTCCACTTTCCCTTGAATGCATGCACCCTCCACGGACAACCATCGCTGGATCTCATGCACTTAACTTCGTATACACACTTTGTGGACTTTGCTACCTAGAACTCCCTCTGCAGTGATACAGCCCAAAGCTTGACTGCCTCCATCAATTCTTCCTTCTCTGCGTACATCGCTCCCTCGATTACCTCATTCTCCTTATACTCCCATGGAACATGGTATCCCTCTGAAATAGCAAGTCCAGAGAAGTCTTCATTAGACCACTGCCACGGATTCACATTGCATCCTTCCTCATCAGAAGATTCATAACCCTCCACTTCCTCATTCGCCGCATCTTCGTTTTTCATTTCCTGAACAATGGAGTTGATCCTCTCGCCCTCATCTGCCAAGCCTCTCGGCTCACTGGTTTCTTCTTCTCTTTCTGGTTGCTGCACATCATGTCCCTGTTCTTCTCCTTGCTGAGCACGGTCGTTTCCCTCTTCTATTTCAGCATCAGTCCTAACCATGCTTGTACCCTCCACATCTTGCAGGGTTGCATTGTCTTTATCGTGCACCTCCATGAAAATGCTGGGTTCCCAGCCCCGCTGCAATGCATTTTCTACGTACCATTTCCATATTTCGGTGCAATCTACCGACATCAATTCCCAGAAGCATTCTTCGTTGCCATGGTTGACTACTACATTTACTTTTATTGTGTTCACCTCTGGGTTGATATGAAATACCCTCATTAACCAGTTACACACTGACCGAAATTTTTTTTCCGCTGGCCTATCTATCCCCTTTAGTG
Organism: Bothriochloa decipiens; assembly: GCA_023333625.1. Taxonomy (NCBI): domain Eukaryota; kingdom Viridiplantae; phylum Streptophyta; class Magnoliopsida; order Poales; family Poaceae; genus Bothriochloa; species Bothriochloa decipiens. The sequence continues at coordinate 45,580,185 of CM041639.1, forward strand.
TTGACCCAAATTCAGACAGATCTATACCATACGGCCCATATCTGGCAGTGACACTACCATGGAACAACCGAAACATCACTTTGGTTGACATATCTATTCAGAGAAAATATGATATTCGTCACATTTCAAATCATGCAATCCATTGTTTAAAGCATAAAAGAAACATCATTATTTCTAACACGAACTGCAATGCTCTAACATCAT
>CM041639.1:45585400-45678957 GCA_023333625.1 Bothriochloa decipiens
AAATTTTAGTGAATATAATGAAAATCTGAAGGGGGGCTGGGTATATATAGCTGGAGGTCAAAAAACGCCCACTGTGTGGGCGTTTTTTGACGGCGAGGGGGCCGCCTGCAAAAGTGCGCGGCCGGCCTCGCCTGTTTTGCAGGCGGCCCCCTGGACAGGAAAAAACGCCCACGCAGTGGGCGTTTTTTTACTGCTCCGAGGCCCGCCCGTAAAACAGCGCGCACTTTTGCAGGCGGCCCCCTCTCCAACAAAAAACGCCCACGCAGTGGGCGTTTTTTGGCCACCTGGTGGCCGCCCGCAAAAGCCGGCACCGACGCCGGCCGGCCATTTGCCACGTCACAAAAAACGCCCACACAGTTCTGTCATATTTCGAAACGGAAAATTAATTTTATAAATTTTTTTAAATAAAAATTAAAAATAAAAAAGGTTCCCAACGGGGTGAGAAGAAAAGAAAGGCCCAATAAGGCAATAAGCCCAGTCGGGCAGCTGGCCCAAGTAAAAGTTTCCCCAAACCCCTAATCCCCCTGCTCGCTGCTCTCTACTCGCATCCTCTTCCTGTCCGGTGTCCAAATCTGGCGTGCCTTCGCCACTCCGCGTTCCGCTGCCCGTCGGCCAGCGGCAAGGTCGGAGCTCCGACCTCCGAGCAGCGCCCTAGCCTAACAGCCCCAAGCCCACTACCCACGCCGCCACGCGGCCACGCCGGTCATACCTCGTACGCTGCTCTAATCGAGGGGGGTTTGGACGGTGAGATGCATGGCCGGCCACGGGCACGGGCGTTGCCGGAGAGAAGCTGAAGGAGAGCGAGAGGGAGGAGTAGGCCGATGTGTGTTTGCGATGTGCCACACCTAAATTTTGTTTCGAGCTCCGCCACTGTCTGAAGGTGAATGAGAATACCGAAATTGATAAAAGTTATTAAAACATCTTTTCGGTTCCTGATGAAAGCAGGCCATACGCAATTCTGCATTGTTTTGCAGTTCATGGTGAAAATACGGTAATGACCATCGCTAATTCGACAACTGCATGGTTAATTTGCAGGGCGTGCCGAGTGGATGGACAAGAACTGCACCAGGTGTCTCATTCTCTGGCTAACGATTCAAGATTGGGCCAGCTACATATTCAACTTTGTGAGTACTTGTATATTTAAAATTTTGAAAAACATGAAACTATTATGCAAGTAGACATCCCCAGTGCTTTCAGAAGATAAAAAGCTCATGAATTATTGTTGTCATTTGTCTATAGGTAAAGGAGAATGATTGGGGAGCACAATGCCTGTTGAAGATATACGCTTTGGATTTGACACTCAAGGAACTGGTAAGCCGAGTTAGTGGTCTATAAACATGAGATTTGCATATTTGTGAACTGTGGCAAACACAGGATTGTGCAAAATAGGATTCAAGCAATTGACTTTTAGAGGAATTATCTTGGTACCCTAGAGATTCTAGTCTATTTATTCAAAGAAGTTCTTTCATGTTAATAAGAGGGGGGAATAGATGTATTTTGAGGGCATGCAAAAAAAATCATTATGTGTTTTAGCGGTGCATCAGGAGATCTTAATATTTATGTGTATATATTCTCATATGGGAGTTGCTGAGATATCACAATTCTAAAGTCACATGGAGCCCTTTCTTTTGGTTTGGGGAGAAGTTGGTCATTATTTTACGCAAATGATACTCTTTCTTTCTAGGATATCTTCACTGTTAGTTAAATTGCACAACCATAGTTAAAATCCTCCTATTTGCATGTAGATACATACTTACCGACAAATCTGGTTCCATCAGTATGATGGCCCATTTTAACTTTATCTGTCATATATGCAGAACTTGAGGGGATTAATAGCACTGTTCTCATGCGTGCTCTGAGATTGCTGGAACAACAGGGAAAAGCTGCTATTTTCAAGGTCAATGATTCTGAAGGTGTAAAGTCCGTGTGACTGAACTGAACTATGCACAGTAGGGCAGTAGTATCAACTAGTCCTATATCTAGAAGATCTTTTATTTGAATTAGCTATGTGCACATAGAATTTAAAGGATCCTATTTTTGGTTAGTGGAGGAAAAAATAAATTAGTCCAACAGACTAACTACTAGGCCACCCAATTTGTTGCACCCCCTCCCACTACCCATTTATGTTGGGCAAACAGGAGACTACCCAAAAATATTTTCCCCCTCCCATGTGCTTGGTCTTGCAGGGAGCTCGACGCCGCCCCTCTTCGTCGTGGCCGGCTGCTAGCTGCCAGTCGTCGCCTCCGGTAGAAGCCCACCTCTTGACTAGCGAGTCCGCTTCCACCCCACCAGCAAAGCTGCCTCCTCCTTGCTAGTGCCCCTCGAAGCATACCGACGACCCCTCTCCCCTCCCCAACAGTGCCCCCACCGACGGTCCTTGACCAGCGAGGGCGCCGATCTATGATCAGTTCGCTCGTACCGTATTGTGTTGACAAAAGCTATGAGTGCGCGACCAATAGAAGTTTGTATTCGTGTTCATGAAATCCATCCAGTAAAAGCGCCATAGCACTTATCCATGGAAACACATCATAAATTCACAACCAATCTCTGTTGTGCTAATGAGAACATGTAGCTTACCGAGGACTATTTGCTCCATAGCATGAGGATACATGGCATTATAATTTTTGCCATCCTTACAGATGCACTGGAACATGTGCCACTGACATGTGGGGACACCTGTGTCACTTGAATGGCATGAAGCTTGCCTTCCATCTGTAAGGATGGCAAAAATTTAAATATTCACAAGGATAGTGATCATTCCACACACAAAATCTTTGGAACAAACCATACAAGCGAAGTGAATTCCTTGGTCATGAATATTATGTCATGCCTAGTCCCCGACCTTGTATTATGTCATGCCATGTCCTTCACTGTAACTGTGGCTGTAACCACAGCTCCTGGCCAACATCCAGCAGCTCCGGCGATGAATAACCAGTGAGCACACGAGGACGCGTTCATCTCAGGTGAGGCAATTGAGTCCGTGTCTATGGAATTCATGTTGGTCAAATTTTAAAAGTTTAACTAGATTTTTTAGAAAAAAATTATGTAGTAACATTTTTATTTATAAGAATAGATTTAACAATCTATCTAATGATATTAATTATAATTATATATCAAAAATAATAATATTGTCTTGTATATATTTGGCTAAAGGTTTCTACATTTATCTTTTGGGAAGTGAGAAGGGCTAGAGAGAGTATTAGTAAATTAAGGTGAATGGGCAATGTCTTCGTAGTTCTAGCCACCAAAGACAACTACGACCGTCATTCCATGTACCGTCTATGGAGAAATTAGAACGGCACAACATAATTAACTTTTTTCAAGGAACACAAAATAAAGTTTGCAAATACTATATAGTTACAGCTAGGCGCTTCTGTCAAGCGAGTCGAAGAAAGCATGCGGCACGAGGCTCTCGCTAAATACACTGAAGCAGGAAACAAAACCTCTAAAATTGATTTTTCTTGCGCACTTTTTAGAGAGTACACCATGACGACCCTAGTCTATGATAATACAGGGCTGCACTACCCTGCTTCCATGGGGTGCTGCCCATGGCCATTATAATGGACCGTGGCCGCTGCTTCACCATGAGCCGATGATGCAGCTCTATGATAATACAGGGGTGCACTACCCCCTGCTTCCATGGGGTGCTGCCCATGGCCATTATAATGGACTGTGGCCGCTGCTTCACCATGAGCCGATGATGCAGCATACACTTCTCCGCCTTGTAGTCCTGGGCAATGCCCAAATGTCTAGTGAAACGACCTTGATTTCCACGAAGGGAAATCCACAGTGTCGGAGTGTAATATGACCATTTAAATCACATTACCCGATAACAGTTGAATTCATAATCCATACATCGAACAAAAGAGAGCAAATAGAGGAAGTTACAATAACTTATTACATCGCCACAGGGGCGAAATCAGAGTTCATGCAGCATAACAATAAAAGCTTGAGGTGCAGAAGCTATCTTCTTCTCTCCAACTTGAGCGTAGGCATGAAACCCTCAATCGCTGTACTCCCCAGAAGAGTACTCACTCCTTGAACCTGAAACCAAATTTTTAGTACGATTTGTACTGGCCACACTCCCACCCTATGCATTGCTTTGTGGAAGTGGATGCAAAAATAAGGGTATCTCAAAAGGAACCTATAAGGCTGGGGTTTCCTATGAATTGTTCAAGTATATAAAACAAAAGTATAATAAAAAAGTTTTAAACACAAACCCATTCCCTTCATCTATCTCCATCCATATCTGTAACATCATCTCATCTCCCCCAACACCCTCTCAGACTCTGGTCGTCAAGCCAACTCCCTCTTGGCTTGCCTCAACGGCCCGCAGCCCTCAAACTGGCTCACGGCCGGAAATCACACTCAGAGGAAGGTAGAACACTCCACTCACTAGTCCGGTGCATGCGAAACATAGGAAAGGTCCATAGCCGAGGATTCGGCATATGTATCGATCGATCAACCATACACTCTGCAGAGGTTTCACTAATCCACCAGATAACCATCATCGATGCACGCGCGCACCTAGGCAGATTCCGGGCGCCTACTGCCATAGGCGATGCCACTCTACCATCCAGCACTGGATCACTGGAACTGTGAAGAGAGCATGTATCCGCTCCCGAAGAGGATGCCATGCCATGTACCCACTCCCGAAGGGGGTGCCATGATCGTCTCGGTAGGGTGTTAGCTCCATCCCATGCATATACCTTCCTATCACTTCTCGCCTAGCAGTAGTGGCATCGACCTATCCAGCGGTTCGGCCGTCTCCCCCCCATGGAGAGCGAGTGGAAAGCAAGAGATTCCTAGGTCCGGATACCAGCGCAACAGTTCCTAGATTTGACCAAACCGGGATATCTTCATCAGGGTTTATTTTTTTAACGTGCTACCACGGCACCTTCATCTCGGGCTCCACCTCTCAGAGGACCACACCCAAGGACCACCATCACATCTCAGTTAGCCCGCCACAGGCTCCTCTTATGGGAATGTCCAGAACCATTCCCTGGCAAGACTTGCTCCAAAAGCTCGTCGTAGATCCCGGCTCGATCGACTCAACCCTCACCCTACTCCCTGCCGTAAGCTCCACCCCAAACCCGGATACAACATCATCAGCTCACATGTCCATCTGAAACATCAACTCACACATCCAGCCTGGCACCCTCCAGGCCTTCCCCGGGTTCATCACGTCGCATCAAAATGTAAGCGAGAGAAGTATAGAAATATAAGCATAGCAGATAAGCAGGTGGCTATCATAACAGCGGGTAAGCAGGTGATAGTTTACAACAAGGTAGGGCTCATCAAATAAATACTCTATCATGCAGTCCTAGCACAGGCATAGCATTATAGCAACATGAATGTAAAGCACTAGCCATACTATAGTTGTCATGCGTAATGGGATCTACGAGGTTGGATGGTGTGTGGCACCTTCACTGACGTAGCTGTCGGACTTCTCCTGGTAGTCACTGTCGTCAGACTTGTCCTCGCTCGAGCCTGTAACGAGATTTAACGGTCGCAGAAGCGACCCCTATAGATTAGCACAAAGAACGAATGCAAAATAGAAGATCCAAATATACTCAAACATAGCCTAGATAGATAGGGCTCGATTTATAGAAAATTTGGATATGTGGATCATAATTTTCCGAGCTCGTATGAATTAGATATGAATTTTTAAAGATTTAACCATTTTCTGAAAAGAAAAAGGGCTCGAGGGTAAGGTCTCGATGGTTACAGTCTCGAGGGGTTACGGTCTCGAGGGGTTATGGTCTCGAGGGTTACGGTTTCGAGGGTTAGGTCTCGAGGGGTATGCTCTCGAGGGGTTACGGTCTCGAGGGTTAGGTCTCGAGGGGTATGCTCTCGTGGGGTTACGGTCTCGATGGTTACGGTCTCAAGGGGTTAGGTCTCGAGGGGTATGCTCTCGAGGGTACGGTCTCGAGGATTAGGTCTCGAGGGGTATGCTCTCGAGGGGTTACAGTCTCAGGGGTTACGGTCTCGAGGGGTAGGTCTCGAGGGGGTACGGTGTCGGGGTTTACGGTCTCGAGGGGGTACGGTCTCGGGGTTTACGGTCTCGAGGGGTATGCTCTCGAGGGGTACGGTCTCGAGGGGGTACGGTCTCGGGGTTTACGGTCTCAAGGGGTATGCTCTCGAGGGTATACTCGAAGACGAAAAACTGCTCTGCTTCCACAGCGATGCTCGGCCGGTGATGGCGAGGTTAAACATCCGGCGAGGGGCTGCTCCAGGACTTCGCTAACCCGTGCATCGTCCTCGGGTCGTCAAGGTGGACACGTAGGTGGTCGTCAACTCAGGAGCTTGGTTCCGGTGACGTGCTTTATGGCGGACAACGCTCGAGGGTGACGGTGCTCGAGGTGTTGAACTCGAGGGTCGGCGCATCGAGGTGTCAAACTCGAGGGTCGGCGCATCGAGGTGTCAAACTCGAGGGTTGTTTTGTCGAAGGGTCAAGCTCGAGGGTCGGTTTGTCGAAGGGTCAAACTCGAGGGTCGGTTCGAGCGCGTGATCTGTCTCGGACGAGATCGGCTCGAACACGGAGTTCCTCCTCGGCGATCGGCGGCGGGGAAACCCTCGATTCCTGGTGCCACAAAGGATGTCTGGCGCCATTAACCCGCCCATCGGTTTCGGGACTTCAAGACGGTCACGTTGACGGGCTTCAGGGCGGCAGCTTTGCTTCCGGTGACGAGCTCTACGGCGGACGACGGCTCGATGGCGACGGCGCTCGATGTACACTTCACACCGAGTCACTCCTGCTCCAATTGGTGGCGTAGATGGACGGTTGGAGTCACGCAACACCTGCTCGAGGTGCCGGCGGTGACCAAAACACACGGCGGAGTCCGCGCGGGCAGCAACTCCCACGGCGGAGCTTCGATAGGTCCTCGGTGCACGGCAACGGCACTCCGAGAGGGTCCACGGTCTCCATCTTGCCCACTCGATGCAGCTCGTCACGGCGAAGCTTCCCGGCTTCTTCCTGCTCCTCGAGGGTGGTCGATGGTGGCAGGAAACGACGGTGAACGGCGGCATTCTGGAGCGGCAACGTACTGACACGTCGACGACAAGGTGGTTCGGGTCGGTGCTCTGGCGAGGCAAACGCGGAGCTAGGGTGTGCACGGGGTCCGTCTCATCAAGGCGAGCGCGGATCCAGAAACAATGGAGGTCGAGGCTCAACGGAAAGGCGGCTGGGTGATCTCGCCACGGCGGAGCTTGGCGCGCGGCGATGAACTGGGTGGCTTCCGTTCCGGCATCCTCCTGATGTCGTGGTCCAAGGAGGCTCGGCTGGTCTTGTGTGTGTGTGCGGGTGTGTCCAGTGAGGTCGGTAGTGACCTGGGCCTACGCGCTCACGACGGAGCGCCATGGCCAACAGCACGGCGGAGGGTTCGAGAGAGCGGCGATGGCGGTGCTCACCGACGGGTCGAAGAGGATGGAGGTGCGGTACAAGTCCAAGCGGCTCCGGCTCGCGGTACTGCTCCTCCTTCCTACTCCCGACGCAGCAGCGGCGGCTCCGAGTCGACGGTCTTCCTCCCCAACTCCGGCGGCGGCTTCTTCTTCTTCCCCGACTCCTTTCTTCCCCCTTCCTTCAGCTCTTCTCCAATCGAGGCTGGCAAGGTGGAATTAGGCTCCACCAGAGCGGTGGCGGCGGCCTAGGAACCCTAGGGTGCCGGGGTGCTTGCTTTATAGGGCGGATGCGGTGGTAGGTAGCTGACGGACGGTCGATCACGGCTTCTGCTTGATCGAGCGGCCAAGGGATGTCCATGTCAGCAGCTGAGGCTCGATCTGGGTCCAGAGAACAGCGAGAGGGGGCTAGGTAGCGCTGGGTGTCGAAGTTCTTTACGGCGGCAGCGTTCCACTGCGGCGACAGTGCAGGTGCGCGCGCGCGGAGAATCTTGCCTGCGGCCGTGGGAACTTTACGCGGGCTGGTCGGTCCAGGTGGCTTGCGGGCGCGCGTCGATGCGGGGCGACACTGGATCGAGCGGTCGAGGCAGGTTGCTTAGGAGCGACGCCGGGGAACAGTGCTGACGCGAGCACGCGCGGCCGGTCGGGTGACCTCAGCGGGCGCGATGACACGTGGGTCTCACTTCGGGGCCCCATCGTCAGCGACTCATCGGCAACGGAGGCTCGATGCGGCGCGCGGACGCGCGCGGCTCTTGCTGGGTCGTCGGCCTGGTTGGGCCGCGCAGCGCGGGGTCGAGCGGCGAGCGCAGGCGAGCGCGCGCAGGCCAGGCCGGCTGGCTGCTCGGGTCGATCTCCTCCTTTTCTTTTCCTTTTTCATTTTCAAATATATTTTTATATATACTTATATATATGTCGTGTGCTAATTTGTGTAACAAAGCAGTGAGCATACATGGCCCAAATAAGGCTAGGGTATTATTCCCTTAATATTTATTTATCAAAATAAATATTATGTTATCATTTTTTAATAATCAACACATAAACCAAATAAGAATCCAAATCACTCTTTTTAATGCAACATGATGATTGAACAATTGGAACATTAAAATATAATATGTGAACATAGAGCATGGTTATGAGATGTTAATTAATTTGCAATATATGAATGCCATGCATGACATGCTAGGGTTGATGCATATGTAAGGGGTAGATGATGACATGTCGCACCACATCATTAAGGGTTTTGTCGAAAAAATTTTGTAGTTCGAATTTTCGATTTGTTACATCTAGTATCGTCCCGTTCCCGCGTATAGGTCCCGTTCGACACAACTCAACTTCACTATCAAATTGAAATATATATCGAGATTTTCCCTTGCACAACTAGGAGCACAGTTGACTAATAGAATTACAAAGTGCCAACCCGCATGACTCATGATTTCTAACTATAGAACCCATCCCGATGAAGAATAGGAAGACAACTCTTACTCTTGAGTAAAGCAACAGTGGATGGCACCCGAGAAGCCTAGAAATTCATTAACCAATGTCTAAAATAGGTACATGTAGATTGTTTAGGATGAGTCTGTGTCAAAGGTACTTTATCAATCACAAAAGTAGACACCCTCCATCAATCTAGGATTGTTAGATGCGTCATAGCACCTAGATCATCATGCCCAATAAACATCATTTGTTCACCAAAAGAATTGACCTCCACCCAAAACATTTGTTGGACAACTTTTCTTAACCACGCTTAATGGTAATGTATGGAATATTTTAGAACTAGATATTTTTGCATGACAAAAAATATCTAGAGACAAGGTAAGAAATAAGAAATGGGAGTATGATTTTTTTTAAGGTTGTGTAATTTGTGACATGAAACAATCTTAGAAATCAATGTACAGTTATATATAGGGGTGACCTCCTCCCCTTTGGGTGACATTAGGAAGGCTCCAGAAGTGACATATCAACATAGCATGGGATGAAGTGTTGAGAGTGGTTGTATAAGAAGTGTGAGTCCCATATTGTAGCTAGTCCACATAAGTATGGGTAGTGCCGATCCCCTCAACTCCTAAGCTCAGGGCTAATGCCACCAAATTTTCTTCCCCTCTCTGATTTGTCACAGAAGCACCCATTCTCGTGAAAAGTCAAGTCATAATTCTTTGGAAATAATTTTTCGTCTGACTAGAAAGTCTGTTCTCTGAACATTTTCTAGACCTCTGAGTAGGTAGTGACCATAATCTGAGAAGCGTTGACAAGTTATCCATGTTACTATCGTGTTGTTGAGAACATTATAATTACACAAACCATCAATAAAATCATCTAATGATTCCTCTGCTAACATGTTCTTCGAACTGCTGATTTATATTCCTTAGAAATGCTACACTTGTACTATTGTCGGGTCTGGTTGTGGGGTCAAACTGAATATTAAACTCGAATAGATAGATCTTATGGGAGTAATCTAAATTTCTGATAGCAAATCCAACTTGAACTAGATTACCTTCATCGACACTCTATCGCATATGCGTGTAAGATTCATCTCCGAACGAAGGATTCATCCATGGGAGAGGTAATCCACTTTCTCTCCTTGCTCCAATCCAGCAATGGCGGGCGCTGCAAGATCTTAAAATTCCACCTCTCGTTGCCCGATTGCATGAAAACGAACGTGGCGGAGTCGTCGTCGACCTGGAGCTCCGTGATTTAATACTCGCCCGTGTCCTTCAAAGAGAAGACGAGGCTCTCCAAGTTTCTGAGAGCCGTGACGTCGCCGTGTTGATCCATGACGCGCTCGACGGTGGTCGTCGTATGCCCATCCTTCGTGTCGAAGTGCCTCGCCAGCATGAGGTGTCTGATGCCGATCATGGTGTTCACGCTGGGCTCCGTGAACTCGAGAAGGAGCCCATGGTTCGCAGCGACGAGGAGGATCAGGCACTCGTCGGGCTGGCTGGGGACCATGTGGGCGCTAGGACTCGCGGAGACGATGATGACCCGCGGTGGCAGTGCGAGCTGGAGGGCTAGGTCGGGCGCGGCCGTGGCCACGGTGTGCTCCTGCGTCTCCGCCTCCGCCTCCGCCCCCGCGAGTGCGTCCTCCTCGTGATGGGTTCGGAGCCAGCACCATAGAAGCATCAAAGGTCTATCTATCCTGGTTCGGTCTCGCCGCCGCAGACGAAGAGGATGCGGCCGCCATTAGTCGGCGTGCTTGGCCTCCCGCAACCATGGGGACGGCACGAACCAACGACAATAAGCGGGAGGGAAAGGATGCGGCCGCAGCCACCGCGTCGTGCTCGGTCTCCTCCCCCGCAACGCCTTCAGCGGCGATGGGAGCGCAGACCACGCCGTCGGCGATGGCCATGCGTTGCTGTTGAAGAACAGGGGAAGGGGGAAGGGAGAGCGCGGGCAGGCGAGGCAACGAAGATTCAAGAAGTGCCGAAGTGTGGTAGAATAGAATATTCTGAAGGTGGGGTATCGAGTCTGGATGGAAGCCAGCTGGCCCATCGCACGGCTATCAGCTCGGCCCGTTTCCTTCCCCCAGAGGCATTTCATGTTTGGTGCGCGCAGGCGCAGCGGCTCGGGCATGGAGCTCCAGTTCCTTGCTCGCGACTCAGCGTCGCATCTGCCACCGGCGGCCGGTGAGCACCAATTCACAATGCCTTCTTCCTCCCCTCGGTTCTCTCGGCTTGGAATCAGGTTCAGGTGTCCTCGCGCGCTGACGCTGCTGCCAATCTTGCCGCCCGGCTAAAAGCAGTCAGAGCTGCCACAAAGGTTTGGAACAGGCATGACAGGGCACCGCTGGCCATCATTCAGAATTGCAAATTCATTATCTCATTTTTTGACAGAGGAAGATAGAAGCATGTCTATTCATGAGATACATGTACGATAGCTGAGCTACGACAGGCTATCGCTAGAACTGCGACAATGGGCAGCGCATTAGAAGCAGCGCGCCAAATTCAAAGCTGTGAAGGAGGGAGATAGCAGCACAACATTCTTTCATGCCCATGCCATAGCAAGGATGTGCAGGAACCAGGCCAGGAGCATCGAGGTGGGTGGCGTGCATGTCGCAAATCATGCGGCAAAAGTTCAGGCCCCGAACACACACTTCAGATCAATCATGGGAACAACAAGAGACTCTTCCTAGGATTTCGACTGTCAGCAACTCTACCAGGGACTCCTCATGGCCTCTGATGCTCTCACACTTCCATTCAAAGAACACGGAGCAAAACAAGCTATCAGGTCTATGAACCGGTACAGTGTGCCAGGCCCTGATGGCTTCGGTACCGATTTCTGTACGGCAACATTGCAGACAGTAAGAATGGAAGTCATGTAGTTCCTGTCAGCCTTTTATGATGGAAATCTTCAGCTATAGAACTGATCATTCATGGTTCTGATTCCAAAGAAACAAGATGCAAATACAAGCCTTCAGGCCCATTTGCCTCCAGAATTGCTGCATAAAAGTCCCTGATTCCAAAGGTAGTTTTGGAATGCGATGCACATTCAGACTGAAGATCCCATAAAAAACATTAAGACGGAAGAAAACTGGCCCATCAATGCGATCATCGTTTGGATTCTCTTTCAGCATTTCTATCCAGCTTCTTCTTGCAAGAGACGCAGTAGCTTAAGAACTCCTCGGCGGGCTCGCCGTCATCGAAGCATTTGACCAGTCAATAGGACACTGCTTCTTCCTTGAATTCCATGGCATCCATGCCGTCACCAAGAGTGCAGGGCTCCAAGATGCAGTGTCCAAAGGTCAATGATGCGAGTGTTCTTTGGGTTCGAACAGTGCGCGATGATGTGGGTGTAGTCCTCCGACTGCTCCACCTCTGCCGCGGACACGGACCCGACGTACCGGCGTGGTCTCTCCGTATCCTGGTGCGGTCCCGCCGCCGCGGACGAAGAGGATGCGGCCCCCATTAGTCAGCGTGCTCGGCCTCCCGCAGCCACGGGGAGGGCATGAACCAACGGCAACGAGCGGGAGGGCGAGCCAACGGCAACGAGCGGGAGGGCGAGGAAGCGGTCGCAGCCACCATGTCGTGCTCGGTCTCCTCCCCCGCAGTGCCTTCAATGGCGACGGGAGCACGGACCACGCCGTCGGCGATCGCCATGCGTTGCTGTTGAAGAACGAGGAATGGGGGGAAGGGAGAGCGCGGGCGGACGAGGCAACGGAAATTCAAGAAGAGCTGAACATGGGCAGAATAGAATATTCTTGAGGTGGGGTCTCGGGTCTGGACGGAAGCTAGCTGGCCCATCGCACGGCTATCAGCTCGGTCGGTTTCCTTTCCCCTAAAGGCATTTCACGTTTGGTGCACACAGGCGCAGCGGCTCGGATGAATCGCGTGGAGCTCCGTTTCCTTGCTCGCGACTAGGCCTCGCATCTGCCACTGGCGGCAGGTGAGCACCAATTCACCTCTCGGTTCTCCCAGCTTGGAATCAGGTTGAGGTGTCCTCGCGCCCTGACGTTCCGGGCAATTTTGCCGCTCGGTTAAAAGCAGTCAGAGTTGTAGCAAAGGTTTGGAACAGGTGTAACAGAGCGCCGCTGGCCATCATTCAAAATTGCAAATTCATTATCTCATTATTTGACACACTAGAGGAAGATAGAAGCCTATCTGTTCATGAGATACAGTACGACCGGCTATCGCTAGAACTGCGACAACGGGCGGCGTATTGGAAGTAGCATGCCAAATTCAGAGCTGTGAAGGAGGGAGATAGCAACACAGCTTTCTTCCACGCAATAGCAGCTCAACGACGACGGGGATCAAATTTCAGGCAAATTTGCAGCCAATTGCCAAAACGAAAGGCAAATTTCCTAGTCCTAGTCCCACCACATGCACGCACAAGCCAACCGCACGACACTGATACACAATTACACATGCACCACCAAACCAGCAACGCCGACGACAGCAATCGCGCGCCAATCTACGTTGGCGGCGTGCCAATTCTCACACGGCCATTAGCAGCGGGGACGCGAGGCACAGGCAGGTGGCAGCGAGCGCCGCGCCCGCGCGGGCCAGGAGCCGGGCGGAGGCGCCGGAGCTGCTGTCCGCGCCGTTGTCGTCGTCGTCCTCCTCCTCCTCGTCCGTGTCCGGCGGCGGCGGCGGGACGAGGAGGACGTTGATGGCGAGCTTCTGGCCGACCTCGCAGTGCTCCCCCACGCCGCAGAAGTAGAATCGCTGGCCGGGCTCCGTGAGCTCGATGATGGTCGGCCCGCTCTGGTACCGGCTGGTGATGTTGTGCATGCTGCACGCGTCGGCACCTCCACGATGTTGTGCACCCCGCTCCGGTACAAGAACACTGGTGGAATAGCCAAATGAACGCAAGAGAGCGCCGGTTCATCATCATCAATTCTTGCATGCGTGCACGCGTCGTGGAAATTGATCAAGAGAGCGCGCGCGCGGCGGCCTTACTGAGCTTGTCGCCGATGCTGATCTGCCTGGAGCGCGCCCAGTCCTCGTAGTACGTCCTGTTGGGGGGCATCCGCCACCCTTTGCCGGCCCCGACGATGTGATATATCCCGGCGGTGGAGCCGGCGACGAGGGACGCCATGACGGCGCAGAGGAGCAAGAAAGCGTGCCGGCTCCTCCTACGCTCCATGATCGGCAACCGACCCTGCTGCTCGTCGCTTCTTTCTCCCGATGCTAGCTACCACCCTGTTCCTCGCGCCCTCCCTCCCTGGGCCGGACGGAGCCTTCCCTTTGCTCGCCTCCCGGGAACGAAGATTGCAATGGCGGAAAGGGGGACGTAGACGTAGGTGGAGGGGGGACGACGGCGCGCGCCGCGCGGCGTGAAAAATTGGAGGGAAATTGAGGAGCTTTGGTTGAGTCCTTGGACATCTGCCTATTTTTGATACGGGTTGATTGCTGCCGTCTCAACGCTCCAAAGTTGGCAAATCATTGGGAGTCACAGATGGCAAACCGATGGAGCAGTATACACACCTGTGATTTTTCCATGTTTGGCCGGTCACGCGAACAGATTCAGTCTCCCATCTCTGTTTGATCCATGCAACCCCCTTTGCTGTTTACAGTTTTGGCTTTTGTTTTCTGTTCTCCAGTTCTGATGCTCTGTTCTTACTATCGGTTCAAGTGTCCCTATCAGTTCGTGGCCTGATTACGTACGAGTTGATAACTGCAATACTTCTATGTGACTCATGTTGACAAGAAGATTAATCAAGAAAAGATAAGTCGTGATCAGATCAGATACACGCTCAGACATTATATCACATAAATGCATAATACTTCGTACGACCAGGCCAGGAAAACGAACGTCAGCAGTGGAAAGTGGAAAAGACTTGGTCATTTGGGTCAGCCAGCGTATGCACGGGTACAAGCAACACAACTCCACTGCAGCCATGCCACAATCCACATGTTCCAGGCTTCCAGCCAAAGACATCAACAGAATCACCATTTACATGTATAAAACTGCCATTAATTAATCTTTCGAGAAGATCATTTATTATACTTAACTCATGATCTAGTCTTTTGAGCATTCTATTCTAGTTACAACTTACACGGGCTTTCATTAGGCAGCCCCAAATATATGTACAATAATGAAGAGGGATATAAAATTATTAGACGCATTCTTGAAACATTCACACAGCAGGTTAACTAATTCGAGCTACAAGATGATTTTTTTTCTCTTTCTTTCCATTGTTTGCTCTTAACAGCCATAGCAAGTCCCGCACACATCAAAACTGGGTTAAATGCCCACTGATTAAGGCACCACGACAGCTTCTCTAAGCCAAAAGATGTTTCCATTGTATCAGCCCCAGGGCCCCTAATTCTGTACAGACCTGGGGCCCTTCTTAAGAGGATGAATAGGTACCGTGTCAAAATGCCAGAGATTTACAAACACAACTCATACTCTTGAAAATTTCCTTTGGTTTGCTTGTGAGTTTCAAGCAAAGCTTCCAATAACCAAGGATTGGTGTTGTAGGTTGCTTGCATAGTGCAGTTGCCTCTTTTAGTGCCCTGGCAAAACAGTGAAACACAGACCTAGAAGAGGTAACCAATGCTTAGTTCTTCCATTGAGGATGGAGACACTGGATAAGTAGGGCCATCATAGCATCACCAAGGGCACGAAAGCATTCACAGACCCACATGGCAACCCTAGAACCTTCTTCTCCAATATGACTCCCATTGGATCATTCACACAAGCTCAAGCACTTTGATGCTACCACTGGAGTTGGCAGCCACAACCATGTTTGACTTCCCTCTCCAGCAAACACTCGAAACAAATTGCTGGTTGTCTTCATTTGTCACTTGTCCAGTTATCGGGTCAATAGAACCAAACCTATGAGAAGTTATTGGCATGGGGAAAGTTTTGTAGTAAGAAAACACCTGCACACACACCAAAAGGCATATGAGATGAGCAGTCCTTCTACTTAGTAGATTCATCTATATATTTCTTTTGATGAGCAGTCCAACTTAGTAGATTCATCTATA
Source organism: Bothriochloa decipiens (assembly GCA_023333625.1). Taxonomy (NCBI): domain Eukaryota; kingdom Viridiplantae; phylum Streptophyta; class Magnoliopsida; order Poales; family Poaceae; genus Bothriochloa; species Bothriochloa decipiens. The sequence continues at coordinate 45,601,222 of CM041639.1, forward strand.
TATTTCTTATGTTAATAAAAATCAATAATGCTTCATTGATATTCCAATGAATAAATGGGAGAATTTAAGATTTGCAGACAACAAGTAGTGAAAACAAAAGATGTGCTATGGTAGAGAGAAGCGAACACAATTCCCTGAGCATACCAATGTACACAGAGATGTTCAGTTTGCAGGATTTGCTTGGGCTATGTGGTCTTCCAGGAATAAGATGGCAATTGAAAATCATTTACCTAAGGCCCCAACAGATGTGATCTACATTGCGTTATCATTGATGCAGAGGTGGATCGTCAACCTTAAGGAGAAGGATCAGTAGTGAATCTCTCAGGTGAAGGACTCCATTATGAGTTGGCTCAAGGGGTTCAAGCTACCATGACGCTTTCAGATGTTGGCGAAATTTAGTGCTTCTACTATAGCTTTTGCTATCGAGTTCTTTCTTAGTAATTCTTCTACTGTTACATGCTTTCTTAAGAAGGGCGGACCTGGTGCAAGCGGTAGAGCTTTACCGCCTGTGACCAAGAGATCCAGGGTTCAAGCCCCAGCCTCTGCACATTTGTGCAGGGATGGCTGCTGGCTATTTTCCCTTCCCTAGACCCCGCAGTGCGAGAGCCTACGGCACTGGATACGCCCTTTACATGCTTTCTTAAAAGCTGTGGTAAAACTCTTTTAAAAAAAGAAAAGAGAACTCAATTCCTGACTGTGTCTTGACTAAAACAAGGGCTGCATGACAAGAAAAAAGTTTGCATGAAACAAAATACTCACTTCATTTGTTTCAGAGCCACAAGTTATGTATCCATCATGAACAGATAGCCCTACAAAATTCTGCACAAGCATTATTAGTAAGGTTCGGTTCAGATTAATTCAACAAACAAGTTAATGTAAGAAAACAAATAATTGGTACATAAAACCTTCTCATACCTTCTCGTTGGTATGACCATTTAGAGTCAGGCTGCAAGAATCGGTAGATAATCCACTGCAATTAGTCCGGTTAAGATCCCATATCTTCAATGTGTTGTCAGTTGATGCAGAGATAAGTGTTTCTGGATCCAAGAACCTTACATAACTAACAGCTTTTCCATGTCCCGAAATAGTACACCAAGGTATCCTTGTGTTCCTCAGATCATAACAGTATATCTTGTAATCAGCTGAACCAAAAGCTAGCATGCGGGAGGAGTATGGAGAGAATTGTACACAGCATACATTCGCCACATTTCTGATTGTATCAATACAATTTTTCTGAGACAAAAAAAGTAAATGTTATTAAAACATAGCATGAAACTGAAGTTATCGAGGTAAAAGTAGGGGGTCAACGGTCGACCGTCTACACATGCACTGCATATTTCTGTGTACTGTGATATATACTATTTAGCTTTCAGCCTTCAAAATATGTTTGAGATATCATTCAAGGGACAGCCAAAAAAACTGACAGCTAGATGACTTTGGTATGTCTTTCTTTTTGAACGAAGACTTTGATATGTCTCTGTCTCACCTTAAGTATCAATTATCTAAAATGGCTTTAACTCAGGATACACAAGATATGAATGACATAACACCCATGATCAAAATAAGGACTCAAAAGTAAGAAAACTGCCTGATAAGCTGAATAGCTGATAAAGAAAAGAGTGGATGTATTTCAGTAACATGCCTGATTAATACTCCATACTTTCACGCAACAATCATCACTACCACTTGCCAACTTAGTAGGGTCGACTTCTGAAAAACTCACAGACCAAGCCCTTTTCCGGTGCTCTGTAAACTGTGTGAATCCTTGACCAGAGCTTGCATCCCATAGCTGCATTTCACAATAATAATAATGAAGCGTCGCAAAAAAATAATAATGAAGCAAAATAGTTAAAAAACGGAAACACGGGAATAACACAAAGTCCATCTCCCAAAGCATGACATTTATACCAGAGAGGCTTTTGCTCTTTGGTGTAAAAGTATTAAGGGAACAGCAAAGAGGTATCCAAACCATAATAAATTTATAAACGAGGCTTAAGGTGGCAGCTCAAAAATTAAGCATGTAGCGACTGAGCATTGTTGAGGGCTAAAAAGGCTAAATGACAAGGACTGCTGCTTTTCACATGAACCAACTAGAAGATCCAAGCGATCTAGACATGAAATGATGTTATTGGCCTGCCTACATAAATAACTACCCTTGTTATCCTCAACACTTTAGGCCTTGTTTGGCTGCACTCTAATCCAACCCAATCCACATGTATTGGGGTGGATTGGGATGAAGTGCAGCCAAACAAACCCTTAAGCTTTTCAGTGGAATATGTGCATCAAACTCAACAAAAGAAAATGCAATTCTCAAACAATGACCAGTAAGCCTAAAGCTAACAAAATTCACCTTCACAGTACTTGTTTTAACAATCAACATAGTTGACCTACTTTTGTTCCTTCTCAGATAATAATACTGATCAAAAAGAAGGCATCCAAACAGAAGAAATTGGCACAGGAGACAGAATGCCTTCACCAAAGCTAAAACTATGAGGATGTGAAGTGTGAATCAGTAGACAGCTAATGGAACACAGATCTATGCCCACAACATAAACCAATCTAATTAGATTGACAATATCTCAAATCTACAGTCAGCATTGTTTGGTGTATTCTAAAGGTAGCATCACCAAATTATATAAGAATCAAATCCGTCTGGAGCGGATAAATGATGTCATCAAAAGAAATATAGGAAAACTACATGCAAGGGCTGAGACTTTTTCATGGATGATAAGATAGATGGGTATCTTGGGAATTATATAGCAGCATACAGTTAGATACATACCTGAACAGTGCCATCATAGTCTGTTGATGCCAGGTAGTTCTTTATATAGTTGTTCCAACTGACACAGCTAAGCTTAGACTTGCTAGGCATCTCTACCAGTGGGTAATGAATATCAACACGATCATTTAAGAGTGCATCAAATTCAAATATTTTTATTTTCTTTGAAACTCCAGCAGCAGCAAAATATTCTTCATCCCTATCAAAACTCAACGAACAGATGACATTCGGAGAGTTAAGTATATCTGCATTCTTCAGAATTCCTCGTACCTCAAACCTACTGTGCCGGGCATATTTGCATAAACCATCAAAAAAGCATCCAAGACGGTCTGTTTTCGCATCAGAATCACTGTGAAGTTGGTGGAAATTTTCACGGAGCCTCAAAGCCTCGTTATCTTGACGTTTGATTGCATTAGTTTCAGAGGTGTCCACAGAGGACCTCATGGAGTAATATGCTTTTTCAAGCTGCACCAGATTCCTCATTACCCTCTCCTCATATACACTCGACTTGCAAGATGCCGGTAGCAAACCTGACAGCAATGCACCTTGAAGGGCACTCACAGAAGCTCCTGACAAAGCACCAGAGCTTGGCAGTACATCTGTGTCCTCTAAACTCAATCTCATTCTTGCTGAGTGTCTTCTCTCAACCTCCGTGATATCTGTTTCTAAGCTTCCAAGCTCTGTTGATAACTTGGCAGCCAGCATCTCCTTTTCTTCTTTCAATTGAGAAAGGAAGTTAAGCAACAAACTAGATTCAGTGTCATCTTCACTGATGGACACTGGTGCCTGATCTAACAAGGACAAATCCCGACCCTCATTTATCAAGTCACATCCAAGAATCTCTCTGAAATCAGTAAACTGGCTATTAGGCATGAACAGCTATATAATTATTATTTCCAGGCTTCAGACGGCAAAGAAACATCAGCTAAAAGGCTAACATATTTCCACATGTGATGAATGGCAAAAGTAATCCTTGTACTTGGAAACATTTTTCTAAGTCGAACACTTCTAAATGAACTCAGGGTGTTATTTCATAGCATAAGTTAGGTAAACATTTAAATTCATGGTATGGATTATAGACAAAGCTAAAGAATCAGATAAAAACCTGAACAAGAAGTACAGTTGTGTTGAACAAAAGCCAAAAAAAAAAGTAACAAATATAAAAAGTTGAGTATGATAGAGCTTATTTATATTATAAAATATTTCAAAGCTCTAGCACTTTTTCCATAGGACAAACAGTTATATAAACTCAACTGTACCGTACAAAATTCACCAGATAGAAGAAGATTGGCCTTTACTTATATCAAACTAGTTATAAACTCACTTTGCTTTTGGTCTTGAACCAGGATCTGGATGCAGTAACCAAAGGCAGAAGCCAGCCTCCTTGGGACTTTCTGAAAGAAAACTTGGAGGCAGGATGCGTTGGCGAAGATTTGACATTGCAGCACAGTGCACCTCCCATGTCTCAGAACAGCAAAAGAGCTGACAAAAATATTTGATTAATTAAATACCTTGCCTGGCAGACTTAAGATAGAATCTTACTCTTTCAGTCAGAAACAAGAGGATATATAATCTACAAAATCACACGGAAAGTAGAGAAGTCCAACTGAAGTGTGGTTTCAGTTAGTAAGCTATTAAATCTGTGCGCGCATGGTACTAGTGGTACAAGTGGAATTATCCTATAATAACAAGAGCCTACATAAAAACAGCATATACTAAGAACAATGATATTAGCCAGCAGTCACATGTAACTAAGGTAATCATAAACTGTCAAAATTTCATGGTCTTGGGCCTCAATAGCAATGGGAAACCACAATCAGATTCATTATAAGGTGCACGTGTTATGCAAATATGCTGCACAGCAAGGTGCTTTCAGCATTACAAGAGCTGATGCACCAATAAAAAGCAGAATGTCTATCGTATTTTCTCATTGGCAATGGAGATTGCCATGTGGAAGGGAAACAACTATCTCACAGTTGACGTGACTTATCTGTGTAGTTTTTTAATTTTCCTGACATGCTATCTTTTCATGTTTAACATATGGTGGGAAACCCCATGGTATGCATGTTGGAGGTCCAACAGCTCATACTATATTTTAGGCAAATCACTTGAATTTGCTAGTAAATGATTAGTAACATACAACCTAAAAATTACAAATTGCAGTTGCATACTATCACATCACTTCTACAAAATCCAATATTGATACTGCTGCAGAAAAATGGCACCAAAGTATTAGATATACCTCAAATAGAAGAACCCCAAGGTTGTAGATGTTTGATGGGAATGTGCCTTTATTAAATTGACTGAGCTCTTCTGGGCTTCTGTACCAGCTTTCCTCAAGATTCCTCAATTCAAATGCTGGTTGCTGGTTGCCAGAACTAGATACATGTTGAGCACCAGATGTATTACTTCCATATGGTTCGACGAACTTAAAACGTTCTCTGGCAGTGTAGCTAAAATTTTCTTGCCTCGAAACACCTGGGTCGACATCTTCATTTTGATTGTCACATATTTGGTCAGTCCAAAATGTATTTGCTGGTCGCCTCATAGCAACTGAGCCTTGCTCGCCAACCTTTTGATACTTCAGCATCAAATTTCCATGGCCATTAGAATCTTGGTGATCAATTCTATGGCCAAAAGCCCTTTTTCTGTTCACAAGATCTTTTCTAGCGAGCTCTTGTTTGATTGATGTTGGCAAGTCTTGTGTAGTATAAGAACCAACATATTTAACTTGACTTGAAGATAGAGTCATAAAATATGACGGTCGCAAGTGCTGTAAAGTAAAACCCTGTGCGTGAAACTTATCCACAAGATCAAGGATCTGCTTAAACAAATGCATTTTCTCAAACTTGGTCATTGTTTGCCGCCCAGGCTTAATCAGTTCCCTCAGGCTAGTTCCCTCAGAGTGGGAGTTTGAAACATTGCCACCAGCACTGCAAAGCATAGGGTCCACTCTGGCCATAGAATCATGAACTGAGGTAGGAATACTCGGAATCTTGTCCAAAGGGTCTCTGGGTCTTGCATTAGCTTGCACTTGGATCTCCTCCCGTGTGCCTTGGTACACAACCCCTTTCCCTTTTGATTTGCTTTTAAGTGGTGATCCTAGAACCCCAGAAGGGGGTGCCACAGTCTTACTTCTCATCCGGTCAAGAATCCTATTCGAGAAGCTGCTTACTTTAGGAGCATTGTCCTGATTAGACCATGGAGACAAGAGAATCTGCTGGCTGTGAAACGGCATCATGAACTCATTATTGACATATCCAACACGACCCATAGGTGCCTCGTTCCCGAACACAACATCGTTGTTCCGTGAGATGATATTGTTGGCAAGGCTCGTCGCCAGATTCTCCCTGCCAGAAGCATCACCAGCCCTCAAGTTTGCAATGTCGCCATAACTCACCGCGGCGGCGTTTTCCCTGCTGGCCAAATCACTGTTTCTCCGGGCCATCCGTGTGAAGTTACCCCACAGGCCCTTAATAACCGTAGGCCTATCCCCGCTGCTCGTGCTCCCACCAGCAGAAACCTCGGGCTGCACATCCGTGTTGATCCAATTCTTCAACGTGAGCTCCTCCACCCTCTCCTCCGCGTCACAGTCCAAGCCGCCGCGCTGCGTCACGTTGTCCGGCCTGGACTCGGAATTGGACAGCCCGACGCTGGTGAGGCCCCTGGCGCCGTCCGAGCTGCTCCCGAACCCGCCGCCTAGCGAGGTGAAGAAGGGGAAGTGCTCGGACCACTCGTCCCGCACGAGCGGCGTGGCCGGCTTCAGCGCCTCGCAGCCGGACGGCCGCTGCGGCAGCGGCGCCGCCGCAGCCGCACCCGCGGGCTGCCCATTCTCCTTGGCGCCCTTAATCTGCACGTCCCCGGCCGCGCCGTCGCCGCCCACCTCCGCCGCCGTCGTCCCTTCCATCGCACCAAACCTACCCTGCGAGCGAAACCCGCGCGGCGCCAAACGCAGTAAGGTCACGGCAGCAGCAAAGCCAAAAAAACAAACGGCCCCAGGTCCGATTCAGCGGCGGGGAGCCATACATACCTCGCGCGTAGCAGAACAGCAGCGAGCCGCGCATCCTCAGCGCAGCGCCGCCACGAGCCCCGGACTCCCCCTCCCGCGAGCGGTTCCAGGCCACGGGTCAGGAGGATTCGCCCGATCCAGACACCGGCATTCGCCGCGGCGAAAGAGGGCCACACGTTACCCGGAGGCGAGCCGCGGAGGCGCGGCCACCGGCGCCGGGTGGGAGCAGCGCCGGAGGACGGGACGCCCGGGAATTTCCCGAAACGGAAAGCCGCCTAGGATTCCCCCTTTTTATTTTTCCTTCTCGCCGTCCAACCCCTCTGCTCCTCCTCCGGCTGCCTATTTTTCCCCTCCCCTTGCGAGCTGCGAGCGAACGAGCGAGCGTGACGTGCAGGATGGGTGGATGGAAGGGGAGGGAAGCGGTGGAGGGAGGGACGACGAGAGGAAGAACTACCACGACTCGAGTAGTCGCGACGGCAGTCGCTGATGGGTGGGGAAACGAACGAATTTTCTTCCGAGGCGAGGAGAGCTCTCTGCTTTTGCGGCTTGGCTTTCCGGCCGGACGCGGCTCACGCTTTCGGGCACGGCATGGGTGGGCAGTGGGCTCGCGCGTCGTCGGAGCAGCAGCCGCTTGCAACCCTGGCCGCTTGTTTCGGCCAGGAATCCTGTACTTCGGTGCGGCTTCTGTGGCGCCGGCCCAGCCACTCGTGGAAAGCTCATTCAGAGCTATCCGACTGACTAGTCCTCCATTCCAAATTGCTATCATTTCAACTTTTATAGAGTCCAATCATCTTAAGTTTGATTAAATTGTAAACAAATTACAGTGATTTAATATAATATACTACTATATATAGTTATTCTAATATTTATTTGGTGTCATAAATTATTTTTATTATATAATAACGGTCATCCTTGGAATGTTTTGACTATCAAAAAAAAATAGATTGACTTATATTCGAGATGAAAGGAGCTAAAAAAAACTAGTAAGAACAACTCTTATAAACTATCCAATCTCCATATCCTTTCTAATTTCTATGAATAAAGATTGTGATAGCAAAAAATACACCCCAATAGTTTCTTTAATTGGTTATCCAAATTTAGTTCTCTTTTATTTCGGATATCTTGCTAGCAAATCTAAAAAATGAAAATGGCTCTACAGAGCGCACACAAGGTATAGAAAACTATCAGAAAGTCAAAAATACAAAACCTATTTTTTTATACAAGTGACAGTTGGAGAGCTGGCTTTAGAGACTCTGGAGATGATCTAACTACTAGTTTCTAGAGTTGCTAGTAGTAGTTTTAGCTATGTGCAACCTATGGTTCCAAGAGACACTATGTTCATTTTGCTAGCACCTTTATTATAAGCCCATTGCACAAAGGGTCTATTTAGATATGTAGACATTCTAAAGCCGAAGCAAGTTCAAGAGCCACAAAGAGAAGACACCAAGGATCTGTTTAGATGTAGATATTAGGTTGTGTTCAATACCCAAATCAGTCTCGGTATTGAAATTGAATTGGGTTCAATACCCAACCAACCTTGGTATTGAAATCGCCCACAACTTAATTTATTGGTTTGGATGCCTATTAATCTAGCTTTTGGGGAAAAAAGGAGAAGGCTTCACTGGTTATCAGTTGTGTTGTCTCCTAAGCACTAGCGGTAGGTAACAACGGTGCCATGTTAGCAACAGAGCGTTTAGCGGATGTGGTTAGGGGCGACAGGTCAGGACCGAAGCATGTTAGGCGATAGAAGGCCAAAGAGTGACATGTCGGAAACAATATGTGTAGGGCGCGGAGGGTATAAGTGTAAAGTAATGGGCCGAAAGTGAATATAATGCAGAGCAACATGAAAGATCATGGCTCTGTGTGAAAGATGGTATAAGTGCAAATATACTCTCAATAACGCATGTTATTAGCCATGGTAAAATCCGTTATACTTTAGAATTCAACCATCAAACAACTGCATTTCGGTTGATGAAAATAGGGTTCAGAATTACACCATTTGTAATCTTGGAAGAACTTGCGGATTGAGCTTTGACACTTGTGTTTTCCACCTTTGCGGAGGATAGGGTTTAAAAAATCCATTTGTCATGGATTACTACTAGCCTTGTCTCTCATGTAGTTATCAACCCATTGAGTTTGAGTACGTCAGAGAGTTTACGAGCGTGACTCGTGAGTCATCTTAGCCATGCAAATAAGGTTTTCTATCCTGCCTATGGGAAGAAAAACAATAAGCGAAGATGTCCCAAGTGGGAGATTTAAAAAATGATGGTGGGTTGGCCTGTTTCAGCGCACCGACCAATCTCCATCTCCAGTGTTCTCTCCAAAACCGGCTCCACGGTCACGGTTCACAAGCACGACACGACCGAGAGCAAAGGTCGCTGCAACTTCCTTTCCCGAAATGGCATGCCCTGTGGTACATGCAGCAGGCACAAGCATGATGATGCAAAGAGAAAGAGAGCATCCCGGCCGGCAATCGGCACCAAACCTTTTCCATTCGGTTCAACGGAGAACCTGAGATTCTTCTTGAAAAAGGAAAACTGAAACGAACCGAAGAGGCTGGAACTTTACCCTTTTTGTACATGAAGGAAAAAGGAAGGACGGACTTTACCTTTGTAGCAGTGATTGTTTTTTCTGCTCAACCATACTAATACCGAGAATCTACTCTTATATACGTGTATAATAACACGAAGAAGAGGAAGCTTGTGTAGCATCGGCAGCACCACATCCTGGTGTGTGTGTCGGCGACACAAAGCGCTCTCACGTGTTCCAAATGGCTCCATCCAAAAGCAGTCCACTGTCAGTCACAGAGGCAGGCAGGCAATCCCAGGCCTCGCGGTCGCGGACGGATGGGGATCTATCGATGGCGGGCGACGCCGCGTGCGGCATGCCGATGAGGCGCCGGGTCGCGCCGCGCGCCTGCCAGCGGCGGCCGCGACGTGGGGCGCTGCCCGCCACCACCACCGGCCCCTAAACTATTCCCAGCTTCCCACCGCGCGATCTCGGCCAGGCAGGCCCCCGGTCCAGTCCATCGGATAATCGTGAGGCCCGGTCCCAGATTCCGATTTTTCTGCCACGGACCCGGCCATATTCTCGTACTCCTCCCACTGGCCGGTCGTCCCGCCGTTCAAGGTGGCCGGTGCGGGCGCCCATGCACGCCATTGCCTAGCGCCGATAACCTCCTACCGTATCCGCCTTTTCTTCCCTGCCGGTGCCGGTCACGGCCGCAGCACCGCTGCACCGGTGAAGCTAGCGCCCAGTGGAAGAACGCGTCGATCGATCGATCGAGCAAACGTGACGGAAGAAGCCGGGTTCAAGCGGGAACGAACGATCCAAAAGAGGGCTGTTGCATTGCATTGCATTGCATGGTATACTAGCTATACGTGTATATACGTGCCGTGCACCGCGACTCCTGCGTGCCTTTGTTTTCTTTCTCTCTTCTTTTTTTGGGCGAGACGAACGTGACAGCTAACCGCACGGTCTGGGCACGGCAGTATGGCGGGGCTCTATGGCTATGGGGCGATCGAAAGGAGGCTTTGCGCTTCGACCACTCGCTTGTTTCCCATTTGCGGAAGAAGATAACATATACTATTCGTGATATCTGAAGGCGACGTTGTACATAGCATTGCCACAGTGACGCTGCCATACATTCCTGCTTTGCTCATCAGATTACTGTAGTACGCAGTTGCTAGCGGCTGTCTCGTTTCGCGTCGTGATGTGAGCGATGGCGATGCGGTAAAAATAAAAGATGGTGCAGCCTTTTTAGATTGCAATTTTTTACGACTGACACCGTAGCATTTTCGTTTGTATTTAATAATTATTATCTAATTAGGTTTAAAAGATTCGTCCCATAATTTATAATCAAACTATATAATTAATTATTTTTTTTATCTATATTTAATGCTCTATCCAATTAGCTAAAGATTGATGTAATAAAAAAAAGAAAAAAACTTAAAATTTTACATGTATCTAAACAAGGCCTTGCACTGCAGTTTCCAAGTTTCCATTGCCCATTCGGCCATTTCGGGAGCCCGGAGCCTCGAAACGGAAAGGATCCACCGAATTGCTGCACTTGTCTACGTCGTAGTCAAGCACGTGTGACTACTCTGTTTGGGAGGAGAGCCCGCTGGCTACTCCTAGTTCTATAAAAAAAAAGATGCATTTTTTTTACCCAATCGTGGCCTTGTTTAGATTACTTAGAAAAGCTAGAAATTTTATTTTCTCTTCATCACATCAAATATTATGTCATATGTATGAAGTATTAAATATTAATAAAATAAATAAATAATTGTATAAATTAGTTGTAAATTATGAGACGAATCTTTTGAGCCTAATTAATCCACGATTGGATAATATTTATCAAATACAAACGAAAGTATTATAGTTTTTTTAGGCTAGAAATTTGGCATCTACACAAGGCCTGGATCATTTAGTTTCCAAGTAAGATAAAATATTCCAAAATATATTGCTCCGAAAGAACTAAGATAAAATATTCTAAAATAAATTGCTCCGAAAGAACTCTCCTGTCAAGTGGAAAGATGACTGTACTATAGTCGCCTAGCCATGTGACGACCCGTCCATCTAACGGGACGGAGGCCTTTTCGTTTCATTATTTATCTCGCGGCATGGATGGCATGTTCCTTCCCCTGATGCCACCTTGTTCTGGGTAAGGCTCCCCGTCGCCGGCCGCGGCCGGTTTTATCTGTTTGCGTCGTGATTTCGTGGCCTTTCGCCCCGAGACGCTCCCACCTACCTAGGTCTAGTTTACTTTGTGAAATTTCTAATCTAAAAGGTACTGTAATATTTTATTTATATTTAATAAATACTATTTAATTATGGTTTAACTAAGTTTAGTTCGTGTTGTAATTTATAATTAATTTATATAAATAATTATTTATTTTATTAATATTTAATGCTCTATGTATTCGATATAATATTTAATGTGATACAGAAAGAGTAAAATTTCTAATTTTTTTGAGACAACTAAATAAAGCCCTGCTACGCAGGCACATGGAAAATTTTGATGTGCGAGACCCAATAAGTTCATGCATGGTTGCTACTTATAGTTGTAGTTATCATGTGCATCGGCAATCCCATTTAAATTTTACAAGAATCATTTTCTATCACAAATCATGTGCCTGCCGATCAATAGCGAGAAATCCTCAAGGCCGTAGACAACTTTTTTTAAATACACGGTCTCACGCATACGCACACTTACCCTTATACCCTTATGAACACACGTACGCAAAATCCTATCTCTATGAGCATCTTCGTCTCAAGGGGAAGAACAACCGTGCTGGACCCATGAAATTGGGCCTCATGACAGGCCCAAATAATTGGGCCGAGCAAAGGCCGAGCCCAACCACATCCTCCACGAAATATCGCTGTCCAGAACTGAACCCACGCCAGAAAATATCCAAAGCCGTCGAGGGGAACAGAGGTTTATCCCTACCAGCCTACCACTCTCCCCTGATGCGGCGACGGTGAGCAAACCCCCCGGCGGAAATGGACGCCAAGCTGCTGCTCCCCTTCCCCTCCATGCCCGCCGCGCTCCACCCGGCGGCTACGGTGGCCCCCAAGTCCCTCTTCCTCGGCGCCCCGCTCCCGCTGCGCCCGCCGCCGCCAACGCTGCGGTTCCCTTTACACCTCCGCCCGCGGCGCGCCGCGGCGGCGGCGGTGGTGGCGCAGGCCGCCGCCGTGAAGCGCCGGAAGGAGGTGCCCTTCGACAACGTGATCCAGCGGGACAAGAAGCTGAAGCTGGTACTCAAGCTCCGCAACATCCTGGTGGCGCAGCCGGACCGCGTGATGAGCCTCCGGGACCTGGGCCGGTTCCGCCGCGACCTGGGGCTCACCCGCAAGCGCCGCCTCATCGCGCTCCTCAAGCGCTTCCCGGGCGTCTTCGAGATCGTCGAGGAGGGCGTCTACTCGCTCCGGTTCCGCCTCACGCCGGAGGCAGAGCGACTCTACCTCGACGAGCTCCGCCTCAAGAACAAGTCCGAGGGCCTCGCCGTCGCCAAGCTCCGCAAGCTGCTCATGATGTCGCAGGAGAAGCGCATCCTCATCGAGAAGATCGCGCACCTCAAGCACGACCTCGGCCTCCCGCCTGAGTTCCGCGACACCATCTGCCTCCGGTACCCGCAGTACTTCCGTGTCGTCCGGATGGACCGAGGGCCGGGGCTGGAGCTCACGCATTGGGACCCTGAGCTCGCCGTCTCCGCGGCAGAGCTCGCCGAGGAGGAGAATCGGGCGAGGGAAGCTGAGGAGAGGAATCTGATCATCGACCGCCCGCTCAAGTTCAACCGGGTGAGGCTGCCCAAGGGGCTCAAATTGACGCGGGGAGAGGCCAGGAGGATCGCGCAGTTCAAGGAGATGCCCTACATTTCGCCATATGCTGACTTCTCGCACCTGCGGTCCGGGTCGGCTGAGAAGGAGAAGCATGCTTGTGGAGTGGTTCATGAAATCCTTAGCTTAACAGTGGAGAAGCGCACATTGGTGGACCACCTGACGCACTTCAGGGAGGAGTTCAGGTTCTCGCAATCCCTGCGGGGCATGATCATTCGTCACCCAGACATGTTTTATGTATCCTTCAAAGGGGATAGGGACTCAGTCTTCCTCCGTGAGGCGTATAAGGACTCACAGCTGGTTGAGAAGAACCAGCTGGTGCTGCTCAAGGAGAAGATGAGGGCTCTTGTGGCTGTACCACGCTTCCCAAGAAGAGGCCCAGCTAGGATTGGCGAGGAGGGTGAGGGAATAAATGGATCACTGCAATTGTCCGATGAAGGAAGTGACGAGGAATACGATGAAGATGAGGAGGGACTCTCTGATATGGAAGATTTGATTAGTGAGCTTTCTGGTGGCAAATCGGATGCTGACTACCAGTGGGGTGATGGCTGGTTTGGTGAGAATGATGATGCGCCGCCGGACTTTGGAGATGATGACTCAAGTCCACAAGAAGTCAAGGTCACTATGAGAAATGCTGATGGTTCTGCCAACGGCAGAGCGCCTGATCCTGTATTTCCTGATGGCAGACCAAGAGAACGGTGGTAAATTGAGATGTTTTAAACTTTTGGTTGATAGAATTATTAATCTCTGATCTTACTTACTTTATCATATCTAGTTGCAAAGCTCTTTGTCTTATGAGGTGCCCTGCTGATTTTTATTACCAAGCACACCACTTTACGAGGAAACTACATGGAAATGTTAAAAAGTTACTCACTCAGCAAGCACAATCTTCTAGTGAATGTTAAAAGGCATACGTTTCGTAAAACTATGTTTCACATAAATGTGTATAATCATCACAGTTGGTGTTTCTTAGTTTTGGATTGTATACACATTCATCTTGATATATGAAATATGCACTGAACTAAATGTCACAAAATAAGACTTCAGTTATGAAGTCATGTTTTCTTTTAGAAAATAGGAATAGTTCTGACCTCTATAGTCGCACACAGCCAATACTTACAAAGTTTTCAGCTCAATTGCTGATCATCAAAATAAGAGAGAGGGCACACAAACAGAAGAAAGAAAACCTGCAAAGTCTATTATTGTTTCTATATAGTCCTGGTGAAGATGTCCAGAACGACAACTTCCAATGGTTTGCTCACGAAGCTGACCATATTATGCAGTCACGTGGAGTAGTAATTTGATTTTTCAGTGGACTGAATGGCGAATAACTTTGGCACGGCACAACCATGGCTATAGTTTGCTCAAAAAAAAAAACATGGCTATAGTTTATTTTGTTTCTAGGACATACTTGTTAACTTGTTTCTGAGTAATTGCCACTGGAAGCAAGGGCATTTAATTTTCCTTTCACCCCTTGATTTGTCAGTAGTTTAAGTTGAGTCTACGACAAGAAGGTGGAGGCAAGGAATGAGGTATCCAAACACTTGGAAAGTGGAATGAGAAAAATGAACTTATAGGAATTTAAGAGACACTGTTAGCATTCAATGAAGCATTAATCTTCCAGTTTACTCTTGTCGTGCAATATCTATGATAATTTTTTAACCACAGCTGAATTCTAGCTTTTCTCATTCATAAGTTGAGAGATATTTTCCATTTCTGTTACCTGTCTGTCCGGACAGGCAGCCAAAACTTTAGGGGCACACATTATATCATTAACACGTTATAAGCTACAGCCATGGTCTGAATTTTGCCATTGTCAGAAATTTTGTGGGTGTTGTGATTGATCATCTACAGCCATGGTCTGAAGTTTTCCATTTTCAGAAGTTTGTGGGTGGTGTGATTGATTGTCATTTCTGATATAAATTGTGTTCCAACCTGTATATAAGTACCAAGTGTTAAAAGTGTATTTTTATTCGCCGTCTTGTTTGATATGTTGTCCTCTATTGAAAAAATTGGGCTCTGCTGTTTATAGTATGTGACTCCTAAATACAAATGCTATCTTGAGTTGCATTTTGCCTGGTACTAGACATAGCTTGTGTTTAGCTCTTTGGAAAACCGTGAACCTAGTTTCAGTTGTCCCTAGGATGCGGTTGTCGTTTGGAAGCAATTGTAATTCGTAACCTGATTTTCAGTTGTAACCCAGTGATGGCATGGGTGTTACCTTCACTTGTACTGAAGGTAGGAAACAAGAAATGCAAAGCAGTCACCGCTCAATGAATGAATGTCCGCCACCGAAACAAAAGAGGAGGGGATGTGGACTATACAAAACCCGATAAATGAATGGGTATATTTGGCCTCCAAAGAAGGCTGGGTCAAGTGGCCCTTTCAAAAAGAATAAAATAAAAATGCTGGCATTCTGAACTGATTGCAATTTGGTTAGTGGTTACTGAAGAAATTTGGTGACCTTTTGCTGTACGAGTACCCATTAGATCTTTGGCGGATGTGCTGCAATCAACACGAGATCTTTGGCGGAACTGCAGCACGAGCATGCCTTACCTTCAAAATGGGTCTCTCGTCCTCGTGTGAACCTGACACGATCTCAAGGACGGTCGTCTTTGGACGACGCTACTACGTAACGTACGTAGCAGGTCGAGGGAGGATCAGAGCGCAAAGTACAGCGCGCGTCGCCATGAGTCATCACGGCCGCGCTTTCCGACCGTACGAGAGACGCCGGCCGGCAACGCATTTACGGGCGACGGTCCAGCTCGCGGCGGCGCACGGCCGCGCCACCAGATCCCACCGCACCGGCACTTGGGGTAGGGCATGTTGTTGTCATCGCGAACAGAGGCCGTGGAGGCCGGTTCGGCACGGTGGAGCCCGGTCTGGCCGCGGGTGAAGGCTCGCGTGGCCGCTGGGGGCGTCGTCGCACAGCTAGCCCAACTAGCAAGGCTCCGCTCCAATTCTGCGGTCAAACACCACGTACAACTGCAGGAGATTGGAGACCAACACCAGGCGACGACGGAGAAAACTTTCCAGGGGAGGCGACCAAAAGCTACAACGTCGGACCGTCGGAGTCGCCGGGCCGAGTCCCGAGATGCAGACGCCGGCGTCGCTAGCTGACGCCGTCTTGTATGTGTTCCTGTGGCTGTGGTCGTGGTGCTTGTCTACGACGACTGGATTAAGTGGTGATGCGCAGCAGCAGCACAGCGCACAGCCATGGTGTGAACTGTGGAGCCCCGGCCGGAAGGAACCTTCTCTGGTCTGGCCACATTCGTGCTAGTGATCCCTCGGAGCCAGAGGCGGCAGTCTCAGTCTCAGCCACGCCTGGAAATGGAATGGTTGCGTGATCCGGCATCACAGCTCATCGTGGTCCTGGGCTGTGGGCTCCTCCTGCTTGGGGGTACGATCAATGCCAACAGAGACGTGGAGAGCGCGAGAGGCTGCAATCCCTGTACCGTGTCGTGCGTACAAGATCGCCTCTCGGCGGCACGACTTTTCGACTTGCTGGCGTCTTCGGAGAATACCCACATGCGTAAAAGCCACTTGTCCTGGATGACGCACGCCCAGCGAGGTCACGCGTGACGGCATGTCGACCTGGCACCTGCTGTGCTGGTGGGGGCGCGCGGTGGTTCAGCCATCGGCAGCGGCAGGCAGGCAGAGCTCAGCCGGAAGGGGTCGTATCAGACAAAGCGTTAGAAGTACGATCTCCGAATCTATAAGCTTTGGCCTGCCTTCTTCCCTTATCTAATCTCTTAGGTAATAAGAAAGTGATGTTAATTGTCACGCTAAGAAGCTGACCAGTGACATTTCTGTCTCAATTGAAGTAAACCTTACTATAACTATACTCGCTTGTAGGAGATCATCGCTCAGAAGGGCGTTCTTTCGCTAGAAAAACCACCGGAAAACACGAGGGGAAAAGCTCGCTCTCGGTCCGGCAGATGGATAAGCATCAGCTAAGCTAGCGCCACGACTTCAGTCAGCAGCAGCTCGCTAGCTGACAGCGGCGGCGGTCCGGGAGGTGGCTCCGGAGACCGGCCTTCTCCAAGGCCAAAATCACAGGCTTGGACTACCGGAACCGGACTTCACCTTTACCGTCAGCGAAAAGTTGGTGGACGACGCCAGCCAGGACGAAAATGGACGCCTCCCAATCCCATTCAATGAACCGAATCCGGGCTGCTGCTGCTGCTTTAGCTCGCTGTACGTATGTCGTGGTGCCATCCCCACCCCCCCCCCCCCCCCCCCCCCCCCGTTCCGTGCCCGAACGATTTTTCGAGCCGGGGCAATCGCTCGCAGCGCCGACACGGCCGCGACATGCATGGCCCTGTCGAATCCCGTGCGTGGGTTTGCTTCACTGGATGGAGCAGCATACTGTACAGCGGTTAGCTAGACCTTATCAGTGATGACTGGATGGTTAGGAGCAGAGAGGCTAAAATCTTACTCACTCAGTTCCAAATTGTAAGTCGCTTTTCTTACATGTAAGTCGCTTTAATTTTTTTTAGTACATATATTTTATTATGTATTTAAGCATACAAAGCGACTTATAATTTAAAATGGACGGAGTATATATTATTGTTCAGTTACATTGTTAAAATACATACCAATGTACATCAAGTTGAGCGGAGGTGTATCAACATACCATGTCAACACACGTAGCGGGTCAAGGTCCGTTTGAATTTGAAGTAATGCAGACCCCGAACAAATTCATGAACCTAGAGAACACAACTATACACGCAAAAAAAAACAACTATGCAAGTTCAGAAATTAGAGGCTCGAATGACACCAGTATACAAGTTCGGAGACTCATATGTTCAAAATTCAATAGTCAAGAAACCAAATGGTATCACCATGCAAAATTTAGAGACTACCAGTTTCCGCAACCGTGTTATATGTGTTTTTCATTAAGAAATTAAAGTTATAGGAACCTACGATAAGTAAGCTAGAGACCTATAAAACCACACTAACATGATACAACCATTCCTATTCGCAACCGACCAACCTAGAGAATGAAGAGTCGTGCTACAAACAATACCTTTAAAAGGGACGCAAGTTTATGGACTGCTAGTATTTAGTATTAGGCCAGCGAGATGAATCGCTTCTATTAAAAAAAAAAAAAAAAGAGGCCAACACCTATTGTGGAGATCCAATGTCTTCTCCGAGATGACCAAAAGTGTCAGATCATGACCCAAATTCTTCTGCAGGTGCAAATCGCCAAGTCGGTCTACGACGAAATCTAGGCTACCAAAGGAGATCTTAATGCCTAGACCAAAAGAGTGTCGAAGTTGTCCTCATTCATGATGGTGAGTCATCTAATCTGCAAACTTGGTTCAATGCTTCGAAATCCCTCTACCTATTGTACCAAGTGTCATAGGCTTTAGCGCCGGACAATAATAAAAGAGATTGTACCTATGGGGGTATGGTTTACTTTGAGTAACCATAATCATATATGGTTATTTTCTATTGCTAGTTTATTAGCTTATATTTTGCTCCCTAAATAATAGAGATACGTAGGCTGAACCTTCTATGTGAAATGCCCGACCTAGCCATCCTAATCAGGTAGTTTTGCATGCTGCAAGAATATCCGAGGCCCATACTAACCATCGTAGACCACCCTAAAAGCCGCATCAACATATGAATGAACTACCCAAATTGCGACCGACCCGAAGAACTAAAGTACAAGCGGTACATTTGGAAGGACCGTAAATTGCCCTATCGCGAGAAAAGGAAGTGACGTAGATTTGGGGACCCCTAGTATACTTAGGTTGGGCTAGCGAGTTGAATGGTCTCTATCCAAAAAAAGAGAGGCGTGCCGCCAGCAGCTGGCCAGCTGGGTCACAGCTAGGATATGACGGCACCATTGGGACAGGAAATCTACGGCTACGGGTCTATCGTATCACGCTGACGTCTTGACGCACCAGATTGCTCCTACGTACTATATATACCACACGAGACGAGGCAGAGCGATGCCCGTCGCGCTCGCTCACTGTGTCACTCTCACTCGGGCTAACTTTGCCGTACCGTACGTGCGCACTGACAGGCCGGGGAAAAGCTACGTGCAATCTTCGCTGAATATCTGCAGGAAGCCGCCGCGAAAGCTCCGGCCGCCGTCCCGCCACCTTCCTTCCCTCCGGCGAGGCCACAACCGCGCCGCGTGGCAGGGACTCACGCTCACGCAGACAGTCACACACTAGCTCGATGGCTCGACGACGCCAAGCGAGATTGCCCACCACAGACCACAGTCGCCACGAATCTTCAGGGAAAAACACGCGCGCTGTAGGTAGTAGCCCAGCACACAACCAAGGCGGCAAGCAACCGATGAATCGAGAGCCGTGGCGGCTGACAGCCGCAGGGCACAGCTACCGGCGGGGTTCTTTTTCTCTTTAAGATCGGCAATCGCCGGCCGTGGTTACCACGCGGACACGCCGAAATGGGAACTCCTTCGACCGAAAGCAACGGCAAGCAGTGCGAGAGAATCTCCCGGTGAAAAACAAAGACCGGCCGGCCCGGAATAATAGTCAGAGAGCACTAGCTAGGAGCTTGCTAGGGCCCCGCTTGTCTGCGACATGGAGCTGCCAGTGCCGCGCACACACTGCCGGACCCCACTCCGGTGACCGGCCGGGGCCCAGAACCCAAAGACCAGTCCAAGTGTTGGTTTGAACCAGAGCACAGCCAGTCAGAGGGTAATATTCTCGCGTTAGTCTCCACCTTTTCTTCGGTCTCGCCTCGGTCCGGTCCAACCCGAAATGATCCCGTTTTTCGATTTTCCCAGCTTTGAACAGCATCATGCCCTCGTTTTCCAACTCTATAAGTACCCTCTCTCCCCCACTGTCGCCGTGGCCAGCACACTCAACACCGTGATCACACACACTGCCTAGTGCCTTCTCTTCTTGCCTTCTTGGCGAAGGAGCTACCTGAGCTGAGCTGAGGACGACATGGACGGCGGCGAGAGGAGCGCGCTGGCCTCGGAGCTGGTGCAGGTGATGGCCATGGTCCGGGAGTTGGAGGCGCGCATCGACCAGGACCCGCTCGCGGCGGCCGCCAGGGAGCTCTGCGCCGAGCTGGCGTCGTCCGTCGACAGGTCCATCCGCATCGCCCGGTCCTGCTGCTGCGTCGAGTCGCCGGTGTCCGGGGCCGGCAGCCCCCGCAGCGACGCTGGCAATGCCGCCGCCGCCGCCCAGTCCAAGAGGAGGCAAGTCGTCGATCGATCTTGTTTGTTTCGTCAGAGTACCACTGTAACAAACATGCGCGTAGCAAGCAGAGCATGACTTGGCAATTCGATGCAGGAAAGGGACGCCGTGCGTGAGGAGGCAGGTGCGGGCGGCGACGGTGCAGGACACGGCGGCGCTGGACGACGGGCTCAGCTGGAGGAAGTACGGGCAGAAGGACATCCTGGGCGCCAAGTACCCCAGGTCAGCACGCATACGTCACGCCCCCACACGTCACTCCCTCCCTTGCACTGTTGCACCAGACGACTCTTTGACTAACCGAGATCGAGCGACGCTGACACGTGTGGGGCTGTTTTTGCAGGGCCTACTTCCGGTGCACGTACCGCCACTCGCAGGGCTGCCTCGCCACCAAGCACGTGCAGCGCGTCGACGGCGACCCGCTGCTGCACGACGTCGTGTACCACGGCGCGCACACCTGCGCCCAGGCCGCGCACCCCACCGCCCAGAACCTGCGCCAGGAGCTGCAGCTGCAGCCCGGCCACGGCGACGTCGCCCACCAGGAGGACCAGGACCAGGGAGCCTCCATGCTCGCGCTGCAGACCGAGGGCCTGCGGGCCGGCGCAGACTTCGTCTCCGCAGCTGGCGCCAGCGCCGGCGCCGGCGCAGACTTTGCCGGCTGCTTCCCGCTATTCTCGCCGACGGGCTTGGACTGGCAGCTGAGCAGCAGCCACCCCGCAGGCGGCCTCGGGGTCGGCATCGGCATGGAGTTCGAGAACCAGTTCGAGGAGCTGTACACCAATGCAACGGAGCCCTTTCAGTGGGACCTCTATGAAGCCATTTAGATGACGGGGGTATCTGCAGACAAAACATGTATGTGCAGCACGTATGGTAGCTTGTTTTACCGCATCCCGGCATTAGTATTAGCTTCAGAGTAGACTAGAGTGTAGTAATCTTCTGCTATTATCAACAGCTGGGTACTGTTTTGCCTTGTCCATGCAAACCATGATAACATAGTAATCTTCTGCTTCCGGACAAAGCCCCCAAAAAACGTTGTACCCAGGAGGCTATCTGAATGTAAATGCTATTTCTGAATCTAAAAATAGGAGCAAAGATTCAGACCAAGCAATCATGTTGAAGCACTCAGAATCAGAATGTGAATAATTATCCCAATGGAAGTTGTAATACCATTGCCTATTACACACTGGACACTGCAACTACTCAGAACAGCGTAACTAGAGACTGTAACAACACAGAATTGCAGTAGATACATTGTTTTTTCTCAGCATATGCACAAAGCAGATTTGCCAGATTTCTTTACACCGAAAACCTTGTTACTAACTAGTTGATGAACAGAAGAAGAAACACATGTGCTCCTAGTTACTGAATACACCATCAGGGGTACTGATAAATCTATCTAGACAGAACTTTTTTATTTACTGTCTTGAGAAGCTTCAGAAACCCTCCCGTTCGTGTCCTCTTCCTCCAGCTTCCTCAGGGCTCCCCTCAGCCCCAAAACGATAAATAGATTGGTAAGAGTAAGCAGCGATTCCGCGCTCCCGTGCAGCCAGTCAACATTAGACAGCGAGGTTCCATAATGAACTTGTGCTGCAATGGATATC
Organism: Bothriochloa decipiens; assembly: GCA_023333625.1. NCBI lineage: Eukaryota > Viridiplantae > Streptophyta > Magnoliopsida > Poales > Poaceae > Bothriochloa > Bothriochloa decipiens. The sequence continues at coordinate 45,623,131 of CM041639.1, forward strand.
ATTGTCAATAAGTGCACACAGTGTGTATAAGCAAGAATATAAGGATGATAAAAATTCATGGCACGATTACCATAAATCCCAGCAGGTACTGCTCCAGGGATAAAAACCGGTGCATGAAACAACATGGAAACAATTAATGGCACTGACATAATGTTCTGCTAGACAACTAAATAGTCAGAAACAAAAACATTACTAAACTCAAGAGGCCTATGCATAGTAATCACAGTTACACTATACATAATTTGAAATGTTAGCCGACTTGCAAGGGTCACTTTTTTTCCTCGCATATGCTGGAGAGCTGTGTATATATTAAGAGAAAACTTGCAAGGGTAACTGTGGCCTTGGAATAAAATGGTCCATAAGCTCCAATCACTCAACAACAGTTTCAGGTTGCTTCTGTAGAACTTTAGAGCTAACAGCATCTCTCTGTAGTTAAAGCTGCATAGAAAATCTCTTCACGTGACTTCTCCCAGCCTAGCCATTTTATGACACTGGAATAATGATGGCCAGAAAGTGAACACTGCCTCGAGAAATGAAAGAGGTCGAAGATATTTGTTTCAGTCAGTCCATTTTAAGACTACTGATAATTTTTATCTGTAGCCTCAAGAATAAGAAAGTTAAAGATTGGTCCGCTGATTGTCTTAATACACTGTCTATTTGTTTCGATTGACCATATGTAAGACTACTGGGTTTTTTTTTTTTGGTTACCGAGGCTTGTATCAATGCACGTCTTAGAAAAAACGAAGCAGCTAATATCCAGTAGAAACAGCACAAATCTTCACCATCCTATGCCTCACCTGATATTAAATATTTCACTTTAGGATCTGCAAAGTGCATACTTTTCTAAAAGAGTTATTCTTATACTGGAGATGTATGAACAAGCCACTGAGATGTTCAGTTGCTTTAGACTAATTTATCCATTCCACCTATTGTTCAGCCAGTATATTTGTAATTTCAGTTTGGCAGCTCTACACAATGATCTAATCGTGGAAGTGGAACATTAGCAAATGTACCTGACAGACACATTCTTGCCCTGACAGTTTCATGTAACCTGTCTGAATTGTGCTTACAAAAGCTGTGTATTAATTTTCATGTACATTTTCTGTAGACAAGCTAAGCACTGACATGCTAAACTCAGCAAATTGTATGTTAGAGTGCACTTATCAGAAAAATAAATCAAAGCACAATACTACTCCCATTTGCACAGCAGGTGTAGTCACGGTGTGAGGAATTATTACACAACAATACATTTGGCCAAATGCTGACATGCGAAACTAGAGCAGAGACAGATGGGGATCAGAGAAGTAAGGCGTACTGGTGGCGCCGACGAAGGCGAGGAGGAAGTAGAAGCCGAAGAGCGTGAGCCGGGGCGCGGTCTTGGACCTGGTCATGAAGTAGAGGAAGCCCAGGTAGGGGAAGAGCGAGACGGCGAAGAGCTGCGACGCCACGCTCTGGGAGTCCATCGTCGGCGCCCACGGGTCCACGGGCAGCAGCCCGCACTGCACCACCCCCGCTCTCCTCGGCGCCCTTGGCCTCGTGCTGCCGCGGGCGCGCCCAATGCCACATACTCCGCCGACGGTCGCCGCGGGGAGCCGCCGCGGCCGTGCACACGGGCACGGCGGCGCGCCGCAGGTGGTCGCCAGCATTTGGGCGTAGTGGGGATGGATGATGCTTTGCCGAGTTTGGGTGGATCCCGTTCCTCCTCCGCCTTTCCACGGATGATGATGCGCCTAAATGGGCCGAGTAACAGTAGTCTGGACTCAGGACAAGCCTTTCAGCCCAATAAGGCTTCAGAGTAGGCTGTACGTTTATGGGCTGGAAAAATATCACGCACCGCCTCTCTTGTACCATCCAGGAGGATGGTTTTGCCCCGAGCGCTATTCGGCGCACGCGCGCCCAAACTTGTTCTGGCGCACGCCTGCCTTTTAGAGCAGCCACGTTTCCTCCCGTCCTCCTTCTTTCCTTTTTCTACTCCTTTTTGTCGTTTCTCTGTCTGGTCCATTGTGAGACGGAATTTTTAAAATATTTCAAACAGTGCGCAAGTTCCTTTTCCCCTTCTCCACACGCGACCGCGGCCGTTCCTTTCCCCTTCTCCTGCTCAACGCTTCGGTGGATCCTCCATCGGCGTGGCCGGGGTCAAATTCAAGGGCGGCACCCCCGATTTCGCCCGTCAATGTGAAGGCTTCGTCAGCCTCGTCAACGCACATGCGGTCCTGAGCGACGTGGAGGTGAAGGTACGTCTATAGGGCGTACGTGGCTTCGATTTGGGGATGATTTGTCCTCGTGATCCCGTTTCGAGTCGAAACTGGATTCAATTTGAGACGGATTTGATTTCAGGCGGAGGCGGAGCGGCTGCGGGAGGAGCAAGGGCCACGACAAATCGCCATGCCCGTGGAGATCTGGCGGCGGTAGGTCGTGGCACCGGGGACCTGCTGCTGCGTTTCGTGGACGTCGTCACCGGAGGCGGCCTCCAACGGATTGAGCACCTACCGGTATGCGTCTCTGCTGTGCTCCCTGCGCTGGGGCTCCTCCTATTCCCTACGCTCTGCGCGATCGCCAGGAATTTTTGGGACCGACATCCGACGGATTTTTAGATTATGCACATGCAAGTTCATGACCCCAGGATTTTAGGCACCTGCAAGTCCATGGCGATGCAGTTGCCACTTCATTGTGGTTTTCATCTCTGGTTCTGTATGCTAGTAAGAGTTTTGTGGTGTGTTCGTGGCTTGATGACATTCTTCTAAAAATAGCAAACTATCTCATGCCTTCTCTCATGCAAACCAACGTTGCTAAGATCCTACTAATCTGTGTGCTGTGCTCTAAATTCTTGTGGATCTATACTATTCTTTAGTGCCCATTAGTTCAGATCCATAGTGTTTTTTAGTGTTCATGGTGGTTTATAATTTTTTTGATATTCTAGTTTTAGTTTTAGATAAAAGCCTTGACCGCTGCCCATTATTTGAGCATGGCTTCGCTCTGTAATACACTGTCCTATACTATTTCTTTTTCCAAAGTGAGTTGTGGCATGCAGGTTGTAGTCCTAAATCCTTGGAGGGGTTTCCACACTTTTTTTTTGCTACTGCTACTATTTGAGTTAGATCAGTATGAACTATGAACTTTGGCATGGTGAATGAGTGAATGTAACTGGTTGTTGTCTTAAACAAATGATGAATGTACCCCACCAACTGATGTGTTAGAGTTCAACATATGGTAGCAGCAAAAGGTAGATCACAAGTCGAGTAGGCACGGTGAGCTTATCTTTTAGGCATTGCATTGTCTTTTTTTTTGCAATGTTCTTTCTTGTAGCAGTAAGCGTTCTCTGATCGAAGTTGTAGCCGATTTTAGTGCATCTGTTTTAAATTTAATGTGCAGAAGAATCGATATGTAGAATATTGTGCAAGCAACCTGATCAATAGATCATACCATATTTGTGGTTGTTAGAAAAGGAATGTTTCTGTTATGTCCTAGAAAAGAGATTGCAAAGTTCTTTTTATCTTGGCCGTGATATTATATACAAATTTTTTAGGGAATATACTAGAAAAATTTGCATAAGCTTGATAATTGTTATGGTCTACAGGTCTGGAGCTTTTCTGACTACCATATAAGTGTGTCATGTTTGATCAAAATACTATTTAGTGTTTTAGTTTTGTCCAATTCGTCTAAATGGCTGATGTTATTAGTTACAATAATCTTATTAGTTCGATATCGTTAAAATCTACATTTTATAAATTTACAAGGTTACCATACCATATGTTCCCCTACTTTTGATGCACAGTTACCTGGCTAGCCAGTATTTGTATGTATGATCCGTCAGTTGTTCTAAAATTACTTTTGAGTTGAAGCTGAGTGCCTGTAATTTGATTAGTATTAAGCTGCTATTAGTTGATCTCTGTGCTAGCTAATCTGCATATTTGGTTCTAAATGGTGACGGTAGTCTGCATGCACACCACTTCTCTTTTTTCTGTGCTTTTCATCATCATATGGTACTGTGTCAGCAAACAAAAGCCCTTAATGATAGTGTTTAGGATTATGGCGTAAATTATAATATTAATGGTTATGCTGAAGGTGAATTTTCTATAGTGCCTTGGTTTGCTAGCACAGCCTAGTGTCCTCTATCTACCTTAATTTTTTTTTGAAACCTATCTACTTTAATTTTAGTTGTATATATAATGTTTTGCACCTATTTAGTATATTCTTCTTAATGAATTGAAGTGATAAATTACTTAAAACTATCAATATAATAATATTTGATGGGTTTATTTACTGCTTGATTCATTTCTTTCCATCGATGTAGATTCATTTCTTTCCATTGATGTTATGTTTTTCTTATTTTTGATGGGTTCATTTGCTGCTACTTTTGGTGAGGTTCTTTTGGTTTAGAAAAATATTGTGTCTGTAAGTCATATTGTTTTGGTTGATTTCTCTTTGGGCTGTAATCTATTTGCTGCAAATTTTTGTTGCAACACAAGCACCTCAAGCTACAATCGACGAAACAGTATTAGGAAGTACCAGGCAAGAGCCGAGTGGCCAAAGGACGGGATACTGGAAGAGATTGTGATCTAGCTTTGGTTGTTAACAGGATTTAGAGGCTAGGTAACTAGGGGCTAAATCTCTAGTTGTTTTGGCCCTAGAGTTGGTTAGTTCCGTGCTCGATAATACTATTTTGATATTTCTCCAAGAGTTTTCACTACAAATAAGGTACATGAACCTTTTTTATAATCTACGGTTACATTTTTTGCTGGCTGGTAAAGTTGCCCATGAATTGCACCCACATTTTGATTTCTGTAATGTTTGTTCAATATTATAACTTATCTAATATTAGGCAAATAGAGCTAAATAAAATAATACTTAGAGCATGTTATTCATTTGTGATATGAAATATTATCAGATTTGTAAATAATTTAGCTTAGTTTACCAGGGTCACTGCAGCTACTAACAGATGCGAAGGAGCTCCAAATTTTTGGCCCATTGGATACTAACAGATACGAAGGGCTCAAGAGTTTAAGGTTAGTAGATACTTTTTAATGGTAACACCTATACTTTTGCACCAAATGTCTTTTGTTACAATATTTTTCTTGTTTTACTGTTGTTTTCAGTTCATATATATATATATATATATATATATATATATATATATATGATGGACTCATTTGCTATGATACTGTTTATTTTGTAACTTCCAGAAACAGCCAGGACAAGTAGCTTGATGCTTTTGATATCTACCATGATAATAGAAATTTGCAATGTACAGATTCATATTATTTCTGATGTCCAGATATATAGCGATGGTCCTATTGTAAAGGTGTCTCGTGTATAGTGTGGCTGGTGCCAACTAGGCCAACGCCAATCGATACCGATGCACCTAAGTTTCATAGAAACCCAACAAGTTCTGCTCAACTGTGCTGCCTCTTGTTGTGAAATTGAAGACTCAATTGTCTACTGTGTTTTCTCCAATTAAATGGAATTTAGAATTCTGCCGTTATATCTCATACACAGTTTTTATCAGTACAAATTGATTATCTGTTGTGATGTTTCTGTCAGTAAAAATTAGTTGTCTAAGTAGCGGGTGTTTAGGGGTTGGATGATTTAGATATTTTTCACCAATTTATTAATGCGCTCCTATATTAACCACATATTTTGTTTCATGCTCTAGTGTACTTGTAGGTGTTTGAGTTAGAGTACTCATGAGCATACTTAATATAGCTAGGTTAGTGTTTTAACAACTCACACATGTTTTCTTCAGCGCGGGAAGTAATGTAATATAATTAAATTTTTTTACTTTCACACAAAGACAATAATTGGCCTGGATTTTTGATATATATGAATGTATGTTGGTGTGCTAGAAGACATTTGATATATTAATATATGCCCTATGTAGATGCTGGAGATTCCAAAATTAAAGAGTCAAGACATGTTACACCAGGTCACAACTCCCTAAGAAAGGAGGCAAATGAAGGGTGGTTCATCAGGTGTGTTGATGAGGCCATGCACTCAATTAGCAATTAAGGGAGCCAATCCTACACTTGTGAAATTAAAACTGCATGTGTGCAAGATGTCTCTCTTTTCACTGGTAAGTAATATTAGCTCTTACCATTTTTATGTTGCTCCTTTTCACACTATAAGTGTAAAATTTTGACTGTAGCGGTACCAAATTTATAACTATCAGATCAAAGTTTTGAACCTAGCACTACAAAGTTTATAATATTATATCTAATAGTACAAAGTTTGTAATGTCTGAATTTAACAGTGTAAAGTTTATAACATGATAGTTTAAAGATTATAATTTCTAACTGCAAAGTTTTGAGAGATCAGTAGAAATTTTATATTATAATAGATCAAAGTATTGAATCTAGCAATATAAAGTTTATAAAGTGATATTTCAAAGTTTTATAAATTTAAGTGAAAAAGTTTGAAACTTGCATTATAAAGTTTATATTGCTATATTTCAAAGTTTTGAACCTAGCAGCATAAAGTTTTTAATCTCATAGTTGAAAGTTTTATAAATTCTTAGTATAAAATTTTAAACCAAGCAGTGCAGAGATTATAATATGATATTTCGAAGTTTGAGCTTAGCAGTAGAAAGTTTGTAGTATCATAGTTCAAATTTTTCTAAATTCTGAGTGTAAGTTTCTATACTAGCAGTATAAAGTTTATAATTTGATAGTTCAATGTTTTTAACCTACAATTACAAAGTGTAATGTGATCTTTTCAAAGTGTGTAAAGTGATAGTTTTCATACTAGCAGTATATTGTGTAATGTAATTAGAAAGTTTTTACAAAATTTGAGTATAAAATTTTGAATCTTACGTTACAAAGTTTATATTATCATAGCTTAAAGATTATAAATTCTAAGTGTAAAGTTCTGAAGCTACCAGTATAAAGTTTATATTGCCATAGTTGAAAGTTTTATTAATTCTGAGTGTAAACTTTTTCACTTAGCAGTATAAAATTTTTAATGTAATAATTCAAAGCTTTCAAACTTAGAAGTATAAAGTTTCTAACGTGATAGTTCAAAACTTCTTACAAATTCAAAGTTAAAGTTTTTAACATAGGAGTATAAAGTGTATAATATGATATTTCAAAGTTTTAAATTTTGTGTAAAATATTTTGTAAACCTAGCAATGTAATGTTTTAAATAATTTGTGATATGAATCAATTTTATAATTTTGTAGTATTCATAATTTTTTAAATATACAAATGTAAAATTTAACATTGCTTCTTGCATTTTTTTAATATGTCTATCTTTCATGTTTTTTCCAGGGCACTAATGACAACTATTTTAGCATGGAAGAACAGAAACCAAATATGCTTTGTATTAGCTATTTGCAAATACATATATATAAGGACAAATAAGATATACTTTTTCTTTTAGTTTTGTTTGTTGACAACTATTTTTTCCAATATCGGATGAATTATTAATCTCATATAAGGTAGTATGGAACATAATAAGAGATATAAGGCATTTGAAAATATACTTTCACTTCCATATAGATGTGAAACCATCCCCCCGCTCTTTTATTCACCCCCAACCCCGCTGTCCTGAAAGAGAAAACTTTTGGCCCATTGGATACTAGACAGAAAAACCCAAAAAATACTAGACAGGAGAACCCAAAAGAGAAAATTTTGTCCATTGGATACTAGACAGAAAAACCTAAAAAATACTAGACAGGAGAACCCAGAAAATAGTTAGGCCCATTAGATAGTAGACAGGAGAACCTATGGGACAGTAGACGGGGAGAAGCTGGGATGTGTGCGCCCGTACGTGTAGTAGCGCGCGTGGGAAGGGGTTCGGTGACCCACCGTGCAACTGTACATGTACTAGTGCGTGTGCGCCGGTACTGTTAGTGGTGCGTGTGCGCCGAGAAGAAGCTCCCTGGTTTTGCTATCTTTTGTCGAGAGTATGCCATGACTGGTACAAATAGAATGAGGGTATAAGAGTTTCAAGGTACGCTAGGCAGATTTGTACTGGTCATCAACAAAGGTACAAAACCTACCAACGTGTAAATGGTTTAGTTATCTTTAGAGCAATATGTGATTCTTCTTAGTTTCACTAATCAATACGTTTGTTGTCCTCCCTTCTACTTTGAGGCCTACAACCAAGATCAATGAATGAATAAGGTAGATAAAGAAACAAGAAATAGAAAATGTAGGTGGCTGCTGCTTGAATCATGTTCTTCTGGGTTCATAATCCGCTTCTCCATTGTACCGGTGAAAGATATATGCACATCTCTTGCTCCTTTATAGAACAACAATTTCCCGCAAAACATATACCCTTTTGTTGATGTTCTTGGTTAGCTGCTTTATAGTGAGCGCTAGCGCTCAACTTAATGCTCGCTGAACTATGCCCATTTAGTTGACAATTGATATATTGTCCAGTGGCACCTTATGAGCCAATGGACCCACAACAGACACATCAACAGTTCTTTCGAGAGGACGCTTTACAACCACCACCTCATTGTATGGCCACCTCTTTATGAAATCCATACTCAATGCATGAGGCTTCTCATAGCAGTCCTGATCTCTCGCAAAGCATGTCCAAGTCCTCACATTGCTCTTGCCACCGATCCTCGGAACTTTGTTGAACGGTATCACAACAAGAGCATTTACCATGGGCAGTAAATTTTCAATGCCATTCACCTTATCCATTGGTTCCCCAGAATACAACTGTCCAACAAGGAAGTGCGCTTGAGGTTCGCCAAGCCGTACCCATCTTCTCATGAGGAATGACAGAGCTGTATCACACTCGTCAAGAGTGCATAATGAGCCGGCTACTAAGGAGAGGCGATTGAAATGATGAACATCATGGAACTTAGTGGATTCAAACACATAGTTCACCAAAATGGCACGTGCCATCCGTATCTGAAGCGGTGCTGGCTGGATTCTAGTATATTCTGATAACAGTTTGCAGGCAACCTTCACTGCTTGGAGCCCATGAGAGTCAACCCGTGATCCCCTCAAATGGCAGGGTTTCAAAGATCATTTCATCAATCTTGTTTAAACTTGTATTTCAACCACTATAATGTCTGTTATCATAAATGGTGAGCCTGCTCCGTCGTTCCATCCACAACGTGGTATAAGACAAGGTTGTCCCCTCTCTCCATACCTTTTTATCATTGCTATAAATGAATTGTCCATTTGTCTTCAGCATGCTCTAACGACCAGAACATCAAAGGTGTTACAATTGGACCTGGTTGTCCAAGAATTCACTCACTACTCTTTGCAGATGACTTAAACATATGTGGGGAGGCCAATCATGATGAAGCAGGTAAGATCAATAATATTCTTCAATCATAATGCAAGTCTTCTGGGCAGACTCCCAATCTTGTCAAATTATCTATTTTGTTCAGTAAAAATGTTGACATCCAAAGCAAGGCTGAAGTCAAAAGAATTTTTATTGTTGCTGATCTTAGCCTTGACACCATTTACCTTGGTCACCCTCTTATATTTAACCACAATGACAGGAGCAAAGCTTATGATTTCATTCTTAACAAATTCAGGGCCAAATTAACCACTATCAAAGCAAATAAGCTAAATCATGTTGGTCACTTAACTTATATCAGTTCTGTTTTGTCCTCCATACCTATTTATTATATGTCCACCATTCTCTTTATAAAAGATTTTATTGCGAAAATCACTTCCATTATTAGAAACTTATGGTGGACTGGAGTTCAAGAAGAAAACCCCTCTACCTCATTTAAGTTTAGATCTTGAAAGGACATTTCTAGGCCAAAAAAGGAAGGAGGACTGGGGGTGAGAGACCTACAAACAGTGAACAAAAGTCTTCTCTTGCATGCTCCTTGGAATGTGGCAACAGGTAATTAAGAATCCTTCCCTCACTGTTGTTATGAAATCCAAATACTATCCTAACACTAGCTTTTGGCTGGCCACAAATGGCTCAACAAAATTTGTCTTCTTGTCTTCTATCATTAAATTTAAAAGTATTACTATTTAGATACATAAGGTTGATTCAAGTATTTGGTCCACTCTGTGGTGTGCTATTTGGAAAGAGATCTACAGTCACATAAAACGACCCATATCTGTGAATACTCTTCCTAATAACATATCTGATATTTGGATTCCTAAAACTGTTAATTGGAACATTGATTCAATCAACCACATTTTTTATTCAGAGGGAGCGAATGCCATTAAAAATCTTGAAATAGTACCATGTAATCAAAATGACATAGTGAGATGGAAACCTTCCGCAAAAGGTAAATGTACTACTAAAGATGCTTTCAGATTTTTAATTAACCAAGTGCAGGTGCAAATTTCCTCCAACGGTGCAAGGAGCATTACAAGACAAGCTATGAATATCATGCAAAGAATATGGAAACATAACATACTCCCTCCTAATATTAAAACTTTTGTGTGGAGCCGATCAGGAGGGCCCTAGCTACTGCTGTCAAGGCAGGAAATTTGACTAAAAAAATTGACAGGAAATGTGCCATCTGCGGCATAACTGAAAATGATACTCACCTGTTCTTTCATTGCTCTTTTGCAAGGGCTGTCTGGTTCTCTTCCAGACCCCCATTCAGATCTTCTCTTCTACCTTGTGAACAGGACGGAGTACAGGAGGCCTTGTTGATGTTAATCATAGATGCCACTTCGGAAGAAGACTTACGAGAATCATGATAATGTTGTGGTACATTTGGAAAGGTAGGAATGATGCGCGATTCAACCAGAAAAGATGGTCAGTTTTGCAGGTTTATTTTGCTATTGAAGCGGATATTGAAGTGACCAAGTCAAATGATAAGAAGAAATAAAATTGAGGTAAGAAATTTGAATTTTGCAGATACAGGGCAAGCGGACGGTGACCAGCAGCAAGACCCAAGATGGCAGGAGTATACCGCTGCGTCAACAACCAATCATTTCCTTTGCAGGTTGCCAACTTTGCTTCATGGTGTGAAGTGTTACACAGATGCTTTCCTGGCTCCTGATGCAGCAAACAATATTCTAAGGAAAGCAGGGCTAGGAATTTTGTTCCTAGACATAGAGACAAAAATTCTTCATCAAAGCTCAAGTTAGAAACTGCAACACAGTTCTCATGGCTGAAGGTGTCGCTTTAGCTCTAGCTGCAAACACAATCAATCAGCTTCAAATGAACCAGGTCACCTTCTTCATGGACAACCAAATTCTAGTAAACTTCATCAATGGAAGAAATCTGGATTCACCTCTAGATTGGAGAATCAAGCCTCTCACACAAAGATTCATCAATGATGTTGCAAATAGAAATGTTCAGGTTCTTAAAATAGACAGAATGCTCAATACTATTGCTCATTATTTAGCTTCTCAAGCCTTCATACGTGTTGAAAACGTAGAACCCTTCAAAACTATATGTTCAAATGTAAACCATGCTGATGGTTGCCCTATGGCTTTAGCTCTGCAAACTGTAAACAGTAGCTTTTGTACTCTGATTGCAGTGGTCTGCTGCTAATAATAAATGTTAGTTTTTTCGTGAAAAAAAATCCATTGCTTGTTGGGAAATTGGAAGATGAGACATCTTTCCTTGATTCTTTCTTTTCTTCCCAATTCCTGGAATCCTCCTTGTTTTAAAAGATAAAGTCTGCTATTTAAATAGTTGGTTTGAGTATTTGTTTCAATAGTTTTTTTTATTGCCTCAACCTTATAGTAGTATCTGAACTCACGCACTAACACACGCACACCTAAACATACATCTTATATCTAGGCTATAATACACCGCCGAAAGATCTGACAGTTGTACTACATTCGTGCGAGGCAAGGAAATATAAAGGAACCTATTGTTCCTGGGTGAGACACCAAGCATTGAAGCCAGGCTTCGAACGCGGGTGGGCAGGATGTACACCGGCAATCCTTACCACTGAGCTACCGCTCAGTTCTCATTTGTTTCAATAGTTGATACCCTTGTAGTGCTTCTATTAGAGTAGGTGGGTAGCAGATCACCATCATGTTTGATCAATTTAGTACTGGCATTGCTTTATTCATTCTTTCCTGGGCACCGGTAATCCCAAGAACAGCTACCTAGCTTAGGGTCTCTTGTTTTTCCTAAAAAAATTGTTAACCCTAGTATTCTGATTTCCTCCTCAATTAAAAAAATCGAATTTTTAACATCCATCGGTTTAAAAATCATTTGTTTTTGCACTGATACTGATTTGCACAGCATTTTTATCGGATTTGGTGTGACGTGATGTGATGAGTTAAAATCTGAATCTTGCAATGCTCAAAATTAACGGATTTTACTCCATTTTCAAACACCGGACAATCGGATGTGAATATCCATCTGCCATGTAGGTGTGTAGATGTTGTAGATTCGACGGCACATACGTCCAGATATCCAACTCCGGTTAACTACTTTCCATAATTGGGTTAGAAACATGTTACTCTCAGTCACCATCTAAAGGAGCAAATTGCACGCGGGCAGCGTGCAATTGATGCTCCTCATGTCAAAAGGACGGTGGCATGGTTGTTGGTGCACTATATCCAGCCATTTTAACCGATCTAACTAATGACGGCTCATCAAATACCGTACCATCAAAAGTTACTATTATATTCGTTCTTTTCTACTGAGTATATGCCATATTAGCTTGTCAATTATTGCTATTTTTACCACTTTATTTTTTTTAAAAAGGATAGGGTGATCTGGTATTTTTTAATCATAAATCTTGTATCTTGAATTAATTTGTTTTTTTTTCTAAAAAACGATGGTCAACGGTATTAATTAACATTTGATTTAGGACAGAGTTAACAGGAGAATATTTGCTCAGGGTCGAGTACGACGCAAACGCGTTCATTTGATCTTTCACGCAGCGTCCATTCCAGTTCCAGGGTGGAAAATAAACAGATTGATTAGCTCATCCTCATATGGAACTAGGAGATTCCCAGCTTATAATCTAGCGTGATCTGTCTGGCTCGATTACAAACACTGCAGGCAGTTATCGTCAGGCTCTCCCGTGGCGCTTGCACGAAATGGACATGGACCGGGATCGGCCCGAGGAGGCGGCGGCGCAGCCACCGTCGCCGTCGCCGTGGGACTGCGGGAGCCCGCTGTACGACGCGTTCGAGCTCGCGTCGGTGCACCGCCTCCTGGACACCCACCTGATGGCGCTGCCGTTCGCGCGGCCGCGGCGTCCGTGCGACGACGATGTGGCGGTCCTGGCGGTGACCGTGGCGAAGAGGGCGACAGCGCGGAGCCGCCGGCGCAGGCGGAGCACCGTGGGCGCGGCCAAGGCCGCGACGCGGACGGGCAAGGCGGTGCTGCGCTCCATCCTCTGCGGGTCGGTGGCCTGCGGCCGGAGGCTGTGACTGCGAGGACGCACCAGGAGTGCCGCCCGCCGGCCGTGTTCGCGCGAGCTGCCACTGCCACAGCTGACAGCCCGCAGGTACTGCTACGGCTACGGCTACGGCTACGGCGTCCGTGTCGCGCTGCTAGGAGCACTGGAGCAGGCGGAGAGACATGGGCGATGGATCGAGCGGGGCTGGGATTGGATTGGATTGATTTGGATGGAGACGGTTGGACGAAATGTTACTGTCCATCTGCAAGTTAGATTTCCATTGCCATCGGTTCCTTTTCCTTTCAGACTCGTTTCGTTTTCGGCTCGTCGTGTTGACAGCGCGCGCGATCGTTTTATATTTATATATATAATCGTCAGCGAACAGTGATGAAAATTGAAAATACCTCGTCCGCCTTCTTGTCGGCTTCAGTCAGGGACCGACGACGAAACCACTTTCACCTGCTCCATCCACTGGCGCTTCACAGTTGTATGGACTCAATGGCGCAACGACACCCATTTCAAACTCAAAAAGCGGCCGCCGAGCCCCTGGCGGCGGTGGATGGATGGATGTGTTATTCAGTCCAGGTCTCTTGTGTTCATCCAATTCGTTCCTTGATTCAGTAGAGGCTTCAGACAGACGTCCAGACAAAAAAGTCCAACAACGGTGGTTCGGAGTTCGGAGCTCCGAACAACGGCAAGTGGTGGTGCTACATTTTCACACCGGACACCGCCGTGAGCCCATAACTGACTCTACTTCCCACTTCCGTTTCAACTCATAACTGACTGTACTTTCGGAACAAGAAAAAAAAAAAAAGCTACAGTTTCAGAAGAAATGCAGCTCGACGGTGCTTTTCAGAAAACAGATGGATGTGCAAGAGCCGCGTTGTTCACTTCTTGTTCTTGTTCTTGTCACTCACGTGCAGTTAGCAATCTAGCATGCAGTTGACAGACGGGCACCCGGTGCGTTAGCATTAGCATAGCAAACAGAAAACAGATGCGTCGTCGACGTTCAACGGCGCCGATGGAACACGGGCTATGCCTATGCATCCCTCCTGGCGCATCCGTGCATCGGTCAGTTTTCTGTTTGTGCGTTCGTTGGGCGGAACAGTTCGGGGTCGCAGGCAAAACCAGCAGTATTGTTGGACTGGTTGTCCGTCTGTGTCGGCAAACTAAAGTGCTGCCGAGTTTGTGTGCTGTGTCCAGCTGAACAGACTGGTGGCAGCTGCCTGTTGACGTTTCTGCAGGTGCTGTTCGTCCTCCGCGGAGATGGAAGTTTTCTACCGGTAAGAATGTACGGCGAGATGTTTACACTCATCGCATATGACCTTGGTCCAGAAAACAATCAATTCTCGTTTCAGAGAGCAGTGAGAGAGAGAGAGAGAGAGAGAGAGATCTGCATTGACATAACCTCCTTCCCCATGCTGATTTCATCATTTGATTTGTGTCACCGTCTTTCGGGGCTGTTTGGATCGTATCTTGACAGACACCTCCCCGGCCACGCAGTGATCTCAGTCCCAGTGAACTGAAATCGAACGCTGAAAATCATGCCTGGCTCCCGTTCCCAGCTGTGGGTGGGTGAACTCTTTCGCGGCACCCGGCTGGGAACACTGCAACTGCTGGTGCTGCCTGCTGGGCTTATCCGAACATTCCAATGATGGCCGTACCGGACTGATTTTTGTTTCCAGCAGTGGAGCCCGGCTAGAGTACTCCTACAGTTGAGGCCACATGCCTACCGTACCAAACTACCATACCACGGGCAAGACATTGCACGTGATGGAACCAGTAATCTCCCCATGGACCACCAGGGACCTTTAATAAAATCAAACGGAACGTACAGGCAGGGATTCCAGAGAAAATCTTCCTCTGTTTCTTGACCCACCTCTGCTCTGCTCTGCACTACACTGTTCATCAGGTCATCCATCTCAGGCTGCACGCAACGCAAATTCAGGCTCAGCGTCCAGATCGACACAGCGTGTGCAGTGCAGACTGCTGACAATGCTAGCAAGAAACAGAGGAGATGAATGCTTATGGATGCAGAGACAGGGAATCAGCGATCAGTCTTTACAACTCGTCGTTGATCAATGCGAAAACACACGACGAATTCGAGTATTCAGATACTGCTATAATCATGGCTACCAGGCCCGGTTTTCTTGGGCGTTTTATTGCTCATGCTATCATCATCCTCCTCCTTCTAATAATACTTGGTTATATTTATATATACGCTCATAATTTGAAAAACGAACAGCACCTAGATGCGAGGTCTACGCGCGGCAGCCATGTCCAAGCAAGGACCTTGACGTCGTTTGGTCCCGGCGTCCATGGCGGTCCCGTTGATCGACGCGCCCCCATGCGGTTAGCCGCCTAGAACCTAGAAGTTAAGCATCTCCCAGATGAGCTCCGGGCCGAACGACGGCATCGTCTCCAGCGGGCAGTCGCCGTCGGCCGAGGCCGCGCTCACGGACAGCACCCCGTCCGGCGACCCGCACGGCGTGGTCGACGTCTCGGAGGCTGTGGTGGTTGTTGTCGTCGTCGTCGCGGCGCCCTCCGACAGGACCGGGCGCGCCGCGGCGGCCTGGGAGCCGGAGCGGGCGCTCTCCTCGCGCTGCTTGCGCGCGCGCGCGCGCTTCCGCGCCATGCGTGCGCGGATGGCCTGGATCTTGGCGTCGACGGCGGCGCGGAGCTGGCGGAGGTGGTCGGGGAAGTCCGCCGTGTCATCGGGCCCGTCCATGACGCCCGGGAAGTTGAGGCGCGCGTACTCGCCGCGGAGCCTGTAGGCGGCGCGGTCGTAGGCTTGCGCGGCGGTCTCGGGGGAGTCGTAGGTGCCGAGCCACACGCGCACCCGGTTCTGCGGCAGCCGGATCTCGGCCACCCACTTGCCCCACTGCCGCTGCCGCACGCCGCGGTACAGCTTCTGCCGCAGCATGGCCGCCGCCGCCGCCGCGTCGTCGGGCGGCGCGGCCGGCTGTGGCTGGAACTGGTGGAAGCTGGCGGCCGAGGAAGACGACGAGGAGGACGACGAGCAGGCGGCTGCGGCGCCGACGGCGGGATGATGGTGCGTCTTTGTCTGCGTCTGCGGCTGCGAGGCGGCGAAGTGGCGGAGGAGCTCGCACTGGCGGTAGTAGACGCTGGAACCGAGCGGCGGGATGGTGACGGGCGGCGGGAGGTGCGAGAAGACGGTGTCGAGCGCGCTGGTGCCGCCCGGGGAGGAGAGCAGCAGCGAGGACACGGCGGACCGGACCTCGCCCGGGAAGCTGCCGGCCGGGGGCAGCGTGCGGAGGCTCGCGTCCATGGATGATGGGCTCTGCCGCTCCGCGTGCGGTGCGGTGTGGTGTGGGCACGAGTTGGAGGAGTAATTGCGGGTTGCTACGGCCGTGGCGGGAAGGGCATTCTGCTGGAGATGATCGGCGTTCGTTCTGCACGGCCTCCGGCGTGCGCCAGGTGGCCTTATATAAGCGAGGCGTCCCACCGCGGTTTTACCATTATACCCCTCCCCTGCCGACATGTGAACTGGGCGACATCGTCATCTGCGGATGCTAAAAAACAACAGCTGGTCGGCTTTGCAAACTGTAGCGGCACAAGTCAACTCCTCACTGAGAAACAAATTCAGCATGTCTACACTGCCTAGCCGATTGACCATCCATCGTCATTCTCTTGATTAGGGCGGAGTGATACAGATTTGACTCGGTTCACCGCCGGTGTCAATGTCTCAAATTGTCAATGATACTTCTCCTACCTGGCAATAATATTTGCTCCCAAAATACTCATTACAGTAATGATGTCAAACTTGTTTAGAGATAATATAAAATATTCAGTGCCTCGAAGAAGTTACTAGAGGATTGCTCCTTGCAGTGGTAGGTAAAGTGTTCAGGTACGGATAGGGCTATTTCTTCCCTTTATTGATTGACTGAAGCCATGATTGGCCTTGGTTGACAATACTGTACGTAGCGGAGAGTAAACTACTACAAACAACAACTGGTTACGGTGAAGGCTGGTGCTACCTGAGACACAGCATCTGCAACTGCAAGAGGCTCTACTAGCCTCGAAGTAGCAGCAGCAGCAGCACGACAGTTGCCTTTTGTGTGCGTCATGGTGACTCATGGCTCGTTGGCGATGTTGGAAATAAGAGTAAGTTGGCCTTACTCCTCTCAAAATAGTAAGGTGAGACTAAAGTCCTCCACTTTTTCATATATAAACAATAAATTTTTAAAATTTATTTAAAATTATTTGACCCATGGCCCAAAACATTAACACGTAGCTGAGGTACGGGCTAGGTACGAGCAGCGTCAAAAGCTCGCCAGTCGGAACAGCAGAAGAAGAAGTAAGATGAGCCGTGCCGTGACGAAGGCCACCAAAAGCAAACTTTTGGCATTTATGAGGATTAGTTGCGGTGACAGCGTCCTCTCCTTTAGGCCGCCACGTTTCCTTCCAGTCCTCGTCCTCTGTCTTCCCTCCTCGACCTCCAGGCGGGGCGGTGCTGTGCTGTGCTGTGCTGTGCTGGAACCTCTGTACAGGCGGCCACCGTGAGCCGGGGACGGACGGGCGGACAGACACGTCGGCAGCACAACTAACTGACCGCCGCCCTGGCCGCGGCAGAATGCTCACCGGCCGACGAGCTGGTGGACGGGGCGGACCCCGGGAAATATCCCGAGGTGTGCCAGCAAGTGCACGTGTTCGTACTCCCTAGCTACCTTTTGAATTGAATTGAATCGAATTGATTGATTGCGTGCTTGACTCTTTCGAAATGAGGTTTCCGATCTTTCTGGAGCTGAGAGAATTCTTTTGATTCTCCAGATTTTGACGACCTTAAGACTTACAGCTCGGTCTCATATGTTTGTTGTGTACAAATAAACTAAAGTAAAGTTAGTACTATGAGTTTGTATTCCTGTTCTTTTTTGTATTTTTTTTTTGAGGGGAAAATACAACCATATCGCTGAAAGAAAAAGCATATTTGGCATGTACTAGTAGTGCTGTTGTTCGGTGAATTACGTGCTCTGTTGGTTTTTGCTATACTTCACCTCTCTACACGGACATCATCGGCTACTCACGAGGAGGTAGTTCGTAGCTTGCTGCCTTGCTCATCAGCAATTGTGGAAGAAGGTGTGGAGTGCAAGACAAGAGTGAGTGTGATGCCGGTTTCGATCGAACGTGTCCCGTGGCGTGATCCTAGTCTCAGAAGAAACAAGGAAAGGTTCAAATAGTCGTCTCTCTTGATGATGGTCAAGCAAGGCAACCAGAAAGTGGTCTTTTGTCATCTACTAGGGGAGAGGGGGCGGGGAACGGGGGTCGTTCACACGCTTCAACTAGCTCACGTTCATTTCATGGACAAACACCTTTTTTGCGTAGCAAGAGACCGACGACGGAGAGGGACAGTTGCGAGCAGCATGCCACGTATTTGCGTTCTAGAAACAGGTTTTTTCTGTGGCGTGTAAATATCGTCGAGAATATTATCTCTGTATATGCTTTCATTGAAAAGGCTAAAATTGTTTGCTCTCTCTCTCTCTCTCTCTCTCTCTCTCTCTCTCTCACTTGTTGTTCTTGGTGTTTGTAGAGCCCTTTGTTCCTGGCTTAGACCAGACCAACGGTGAAATTTGTGGCAAAACATGTCATGGTAGGGTTTGAGAGAGAGAAGTCAGTTGAAATTTATCTAGAGCTATGACTTGTAACTCCTGGATTTTACAATTATTTTTTGAGAGATAAACAATAATCCAAACATTAGTGGCAACACAACACAATCATGGCCTCCGGGCAAGAGATCTTTGCGTTATCTCTGCGACTGAAACAATCGACCACATGATCACTTGACGTCCGTTCACACAGGAAACTCTGGCACCTCATCTTACAAGTGCTTGGCTCCCAGCTCCCACAAGTAACCCAATCAGCAATCATCTGATGGCAGAAATTATGCAAACTTTTTAATGGACAGCATGCTCGACTCCCTATTTGAGTTAGTTTCTTGGCAAGTATGGAAGGAACGAAATGCTGAAAAATAATCAAGATGGAGGTGGATCGCTAGATCGAAGCTTTGAAGCAGTTGGACTGCATCATCGTCAGGCTATGATTATTTTTGTTGTGATCGAAACCGCCTGAGCTAGTTATTCATGTAATACATACTCTATTCTTCTCAGATGCAATGATGTACAGATCTCAAATGGCCTTGAACACGCATCTTTGTGGCAATGAATTTTTTTGAAATATGAACAACAATCCAGACATTAATGGCTACACAACACAATCATTCGAATGGCCTTGAACACGTCGTTGCGGTAAGGAAATATATATATTTTTTTTCGAAAATGAACAATAATCCAGACATTAATGGCTACACAACACAATCATTCAAATGGCCTTGAACACGTCTTTGTGGCAAGGGAAGTTTTTGGAAAATAACATTAATGGAAGCACAACACAATCATTCATTTTGTCTTGAACACGTCGTGGCGGCAAGGAAAATGGTAACAGTGCTTGCCAGCCAGCTCAGATGGGTCAGTGGCCAGGAAAGGAATGGAATGGATACGTGCCAAAGTCAAAGGGACGGCCATGGCTGGGACCAGGACGGCGGAACCGTTTCCAGGCCTGTGCGTGCCGTGCCCCCACAGAGCGGCCTCGAATGCATGACTGACCTCGTGACCTCGACCTAACCCCGGCCCATCAGGCCATGACCCCTTGCCAGCATCCGGAAGAAAAAACGTCCCGGATGAGGGTTGAGGCCCGCATCGATCAGGTGAGTGACTGGAATGAGCATGCACGCATGGCTCACGAGTGTACTGATTGGAATTGGAATGATCGCCAAGCATTTCCAGGTGTTCACACGCCATGCACCTTGGGTTCTGTAGACCAACCCTGAAATTAATGCATCTCTTCAAGAACTGTGCATTAGCACTGCTGTTTGGTTGCACTGCGAGCTGGGACTCCATTGGGGTAACATGCACGATAGTCTGAAGGAAGAGAAGAAGGGCCACAGTACAGCAGTGACAGACAGTTCAGAGTAGTACTCTACAGAGGCAAACGAACAAAAGTGTGGTCAATCGTGACACACGTCCCTCTCGGATAAAGATGAGCAAAGGCATGGTCGCAATGGGCTGAGGACGCCTGATGGGCACGGGCAAGCCAACGAAAAAGCTACAGCCAGCAGGCAGCCAAAGCCGGGCTAGCGCTACCGTCCTCGCCGCCGAGCCCGATAGCTAGCCCTTGGGGCATTGAAGCGCAAAAGGCGAGGGCAACAGCGCCGTCGCGGCTGGCGCGCGCGCGCGAGGACGACGACGGGCGGTGGATGACTGAGGAAGGAGGAGGAGAAGTCAATGGCCCGTGGCCGTGTAGGGCAGGACGGGGGCATGTGATGCCGCTGCCGCGGGCCCGCGGGCGGCGGCCGAGCTTTTCCGACTCCGCCTTGCGGATCACATGTCGCTGTAGCTACGGCAAATCCTGTCACTAGTCTTCTTGACTTGGAAGCTCGTTTGCGATCCAGTCCAGCAGAGATTTATTAGTTTCGCCAGCTTAGTTGCACTGCCTTTTTTGGATTGATTGGTCTGTGCTCGATCGGTCGTGCCCAAAAACAAGTTCTCCTGCTGACCGTCTTGGGTTCGCGACGGGTTCGTGCAGGCTATCTTTCTTGCTTTGCGACTTTCGAGTGTTCGTTCATTCAGGCAGTGCAGGTAACTTGTAACCTTGTTTGTAGGTGTACATATTCTGTGTTCGCACTGCATCGGAGGCTACCTGCCAGGTGCCAACGACCATAGCAGTGTGGCTGGCACGACCAAGAATTCGCCATTTTCATGCATTTCTAGGCTCGCCGTCGAGCGACGAGAGCCTTGAAGCTGGAGCTGCGTGAACGGATAATAATGCACCGTGGACTGACTGACTGACTGATGGACACTGCACCGCGCAAAAGTGGCAACGGCAACAGGGTTTTCAAACCGGCGGTAGTCAGAGGCAATGCGAGAGCGAGCGCGACAGCCGCGCGTCGCCGTCCCGGCCCGCCGGCCGGTTGGGTCCGCTTGGCCGCCCACGGCCGCCCCGCGCGCGCTGTCACCCCTCACCCGTACAGGGACGGGACGGGACCATTTCGGCGCCGAGAAGTACGAAGCGGTCGCCTGATGCTGCCAAGCGAGCGCTTTTCCGCCCGGGGGGAAACTCCTGGCGCGTCGTGGTGGCTCGCTTTACCTCCCGTTATTATCCCGTACCGTACCGTCCATCTCTCGCTCATTCGCTCTCAGATCAGACCGCATTTAAATTTCACGACGGGGTTTTTCTTCTTCTTCCAGCGCCGCCATTCGCCAGGCAAGGCGGGCGCCGCGCGCAACGGCGGCGCCGGTGACGGCGACGTGTACGCGACGGGGAACGGCACAGGTGTCCGGCGGGTGGGCGACGCGACGGCCGGACCGCGAGTGCTGTCGGCCTCGCCCGGCGCCCTGCTTGTCAAACGGGGAGAAAAACTCGCCCCCGCCCTCGGCTGCCTGCAGCGCCCGATTCGTGCGTGCATCCGTCGTTGCATCATTGCCACGAGAACCCAGGCAGTTCGTTGGGAGGCGATGGATGATCGGTGAATGCTTGATGGACCCAGTGGCCCGTGATTGTGTGTACTCCGCGAGGTACGTGGCGTCCCGGCGGAAGGCCAGACGGGTAGGCAGCGGGGCACGGGAGCTGACGAGAGCTCAATGATTGGGCCGTGCTGTGTCCGAGGGGTTTGACTAGCCACATGTACCCTTTCGGAGCAAAGTCGTGGCTGGCATTAACTGACCCGGTGGCTAGCTATAGCTAGTGTGCCCTGCTGGCACGGGAATTAGATGCGACCGATCGGCGTCAGGCGGCGAGGTGAGAGGTGGCAGCCGTGGACGCGATGATAAGCACGTCTCAACTGCTTGGGACTCTTAACCAAGCTGTGGACGTGATGATTTGTGTGAAACGACAGACATACTTGGAGCTCACCCAGACAGGGTAAACCGTAAACGTGAGACGCAACGATCTATTATTGCACCGATCCTCTCTGAGACAGATGAGGTTAGGCTTTGCATTCACAGAGTTTGCTTTTACTTTTGCTAGTAGATCTAAGATCTTGTAATAAGGTTGTACATTTGTTAGCTAAAGAAGTCACGCAACACGCATACACATCAGTCTGAATTGTGACATGTAATACCGGGCTGTGTCCGTGAATAGGAAACTCCAGCATGATATGAATAAATGCAAGTTAAACGCAGAAAGAAGAAGAAGAAGAAAGAAATCATCTGCAAACTGATGGCCATGAGCTGCTTCTCTCTCGTCTCGGTTCGTCAGGGTCCCCTGCTGAACCGCGGCCCGCGCGCGCTACGGCCCACGGATAAGCGGATGCATTGGTTGGACCGGTTTTAGTAAAACTCAACTTTTGATATGTGACCAATGGCCCAGAACGAGTATCGAGGGCCATTCTATGCACAGTCCGTTTTAGTTCGCGGGCTGAGTTAGATCTTAAAGGACTTGGACTCTTATTCCGTCCGTCTCAACTCTCAAGAACGATGCCCCCCTCTAAGAAAGAAAATCAGGACTTTACCTTATTTTCATGCACAAGGAGAAAGTTATTATTGACATCACCCTCCATCCTAAATTATAAGTCATTCAAAAAATATTAGTGCGTCAAAACATATTGATCAAATTTATATGATAAGAAAAATAATATTTATGATGCCAACTAAATATCATTACATTTTTGTGTTTGACCCCATGTTGCTCGACGTCGCCATCAATCCCACACTCGACCCCCGGTTCCACTGGGATCCCTCCTCGGAGCGATCTTCATCGCCTCAGAGCCGGATCTGTTGCCGCCGATCCCGCCCCGGAGGCATATGTTCAATATTTGAATATCCCTCCTCATGTGCACGTATCCTGATATACATCTAATGGTGCATATGGGGGCACATGCCCTTAGGGTCAAAGTTTATTTTGTATTTTTTTAACTAAGGACATATTATGTCATGGTGTGTCTAGGAGATTTGCATCAAGATGTGTACAAGCTACCTGACCTGGACAAACGAGCTTCGATGTGTGCAAGCTACCTGACCTGGACACCGAGCTTCTCACAATGAGCACTAATCGTTCGCAACATGAAGCTCTATTTTCGAGGAGCATTGTGGAACCTTTGTTGAATCTTTGAAAATGTCACCGTGAGCAACGATTGTTCGCAACATGAAGCTCTGACCATCTTCTACCAACACCATGGAACCTTCGTTGAATCTTTGTAAATATTGTCATGAAACCGAGCCAGATCCATGGACGAAGTCAGCGCCTGGCAAGGGGGGCTCGAGCCCTCGTACGGCTGCAGTATATGAAGCCCTCCTAGAGCCCCCATACGGCTGCCGAGTACTATATTTAGATAAGAGGTTGTGGATCAAATACAGTACAATTCTTTACTTTACCGAGTAGTATATTTAGATAAGAGGTTTTGGATCGAATACAACTAGCCTGTGACCTCGCGCTTCGCACGAGCATCAAACCCACAGTATATGTATTTTTAATTGGTATTTATTGTTTTATAAAGACGGGTTTCTGTTGTTCCATAAAGAGTTTTTACAATTACGTAACGGATCCGTCCAGATAGGACCCTCCCCCTCTCTCCTCTCCTCCTCTCCTCTCCCCTCCTTCTCCTCCAACTCCGATTAGGGTTAGGGTTCTGGCGAGCTCGCCCCCTTCTTCTCCAACTCCGGTAGGGTGTAGAAATGTCCGACCGGCCAATGGGGAGGAAGAGAAGACAGACGGTAGGGAGGCAGAAGGGCGGCTTAGGGTGCCCTGGCGGCGGGAAAGGCAGCTAGGCCAGGCCTAGGGCGGAGGCGAGGACGGCGGAGCTGGAAAAGAAGGTGGCCACGAGGACGATGGGGCGGAGGGGAAGAAGATGGCGGCGCGGCGAGCTAGGGTTTGACCGGAGGAGCTAGAGGAGAGGGGGGTCCCTTACCGCCGGCGGAGGACGCCATGGTGAGTTAGGCCGTCATAGGCCGCTCGGACGATGTCCTATCGGTAGGATGTCGAGTGCCTGACGTACCCATTCATAAATAGGAACACGTGAACCGTGGTTACATGTACGGTGAATAGTGCGATCCCTGCTACAGTGTTTTCCACTAAAAACAAAGGCTTTTACAGTTGCATGCTAATGCTTTTATTCAGTCCCTAAACTTTTTCCAGCTTTGTCCCCAGATCTGTACTCCTCTGAACATAGTAATCCTGAACATGTGCACCGTGGTTACATGCGCCCGTATGCGGAGCAAGGAACAACCAAGGCAATACAATCTGACAACACGAAAATCTGAAGTAACCAAGAGAATATAAATTGCATATTGCTGCTAATTAGGACACCGAGAGAAACAACCATTGGACAACGCTCCCTATGTACACACTGCATCACCATGCCGTTAAATTCGAACCCTGATGATACCGGGGAGACTCTCTTAACCCCCAGCTTCTCATCACGCGCTCATATATATTTAAATGTCATCATCTACTACACGCTACAGCTACATGCTCACTCAGTTCAGTCTCAGCAAACTAAACCATCTACTACTTGGCCGCGCCGGCGCCCGTCTTGAGCCGCTGCAGCTCGACCACGACGACGCTGATGTTGTCTTTGCTGCCACGGGAGATGGCCAGCTCCGTGAGCAGCGCGGCGGCGTCCGCGGCAGTGCGGCCGGCGACGGCATCCGGGAACTTGGAGGCCGCCCGCCCGTTGAGGCAGTTCCTGGCGATCTTGCACGCCACCTCGTTGGAGACCACGTCCCACAGCCCGTCGCTGGCCAGTATGAGGAACTCGTCCTGGTCTGTCCGGTTCACCACCGTCACCTCCGGCTCCGCGCTGACGTACGGCTTCAGGTAGTAGTCGCCTGAATCATGTACCGAGGCACAGAAATCGTTTAGGAGACTGCGGGTTTTGCAGTGTGGATCTGCATCTCGTCACAGGAGAATAGAAGGTGTTCAGTGTTGTTACCAATGGACCTAGAAGTTGCCAGGACTCCCAGGACGCGGTAGCCGTTCCAGTTGATGACTCTGCCGCCGGCTGCTTCCACCCTCTGCAGCTCGTCCGGACGATCCGGCTGCGTAATCAGAACAAGCAAGCATCCATTAGACCTTCGGGTTGAGCAGTGCTCATACGTAGTACGCCATGTTTGGTACACACAGATCTTGTCCTAGATTTCTCTACCCTTTTTTTTTAGAAGAAGATGCTGTGTTGCAAATCTGAACACAAAGTGGATCTTGAACTAATTAAACAAACACACCCTTGAAAACATCCGAATCAGCTCAAGTAGGTCGCAACTAAAAAGGCAACAACATTCGTAGTAATCTCATCTGTCAGCTTATCGGTCACAACTAGAAAAGTAACATTCATAGTGATCTCATCTGTTCCATCGCTGCAATGTATAGCTGGTGCAAAAATAGCAGTAATTAATGAATCTTTCGGTACCTTATGAAGCAATCGCTTCCGGATTTCTATCTAACCACGTCCAAGTAGGCAGGTGCTCATGCCCCAGCAACTGCAATAAATACCCTTGAATATACTCCTATTTCTGGTGCAATGCAAACAAAACTACGCCAGAACAACACCACTATGAATCCGGCGAAATAGTTGGCACGCACTGCTCAAACCACTAAGCATTTGCCAGAACAACACCGACCACCGGGATGGAGTCCATGGCACTCGACCTGCAGCGTTCCAAAACAGCCAGAAACGTTTCTGTGTGGGGCAAGGCGGCGCAAGACAGCCTGCTTTCTTTCCCTGGGAGGGATCAGCTACGTGGCGTCCCATCTCAGGAGCAAAGATCGGTACCACCCAACAACCGCGACCAACTCGGGCCGGCAGCGAGCTCGGAAATTCGCCCACGGACCATCCCCGTTTCCTCAACAAAGTGACACTGACCGACACAACGCCGCGCCGGCCGGCCAGCTCCCAGCTATGGCAAGCCTATGGCACCGCGCCACTGAAGCTAGCGGCAGACGATGGAAATCGTCGCCTTCTGGTGCGTGTTGTGCGGTTGCGGTTGCGGTTGCGGTTGCGCTTGGGCCGTGCGAGAACATTCGGGAGACTAAACTAGTGCACAAACCTGTACTGGTAGGGTTAGAAAATTAGATCTGATGAATGACGCTTCTCGCACACATCATCTACGAATAAATCCTAGGGATTAGTCGTTGATTAACATTTGGGAGCATCACCAGCCGTGTTAATTTATGCATTAGTAGGCATCCGTACGCGCCACGTAGTAGGACGTTACCTTGTGATCGGTGGAGAGCGGCACGGCGACGCCGCCGCGGCAGAGGACGGCGCGGGAGTCGCCGCAGTTGGCGACGACGATGCGGCGCTGGCCCACGACGGCCACCACAGCGGTGGATCCGACGGTGCGGTACGGCAGGTCGCCTGCGCCGGCGCTGGCGTTGTCGTCGTTCGCGGCCACCTGCGGCTTGGGCGGGGGGGAGAAGCCGCCCGTGACCTCGCCGTCGACCCGGGCGAAGCAGGCTGCCATGGCCTCCTTCCAGGGTAGATCGTCGTCGCTGCCGACGCCGCGGCGCAGGCCGACCTCCTCCGCTAGCACCACGTGCATCCGCTCCCGGCACGCCTCCGCCACCCGCGCGCCGCCGTGCCCGTCGTACACCGCGAAGAAGTCCTGCTCCTGCTCACCGCCGCCGTGGCCGTCCTTGGCGGCGCCCGGCGGCGATGACGACGAGTCCGAGGCGGCGAGGAACGAGAGCGCGACGGCGAACGCGTCCTCCATCTCCCTCCGCCGGCCGATCACGGACACGGCGCCGTGCGACAGCCGCGGCAGCGAGCACCCCGCCGCCGTCTCCAGCGACGAGTCGGGGGACGACGACGATGACGATCCGTCCGAGCCCGACCGGATCCTCTTCGCCGGCACGGGTGATGGACCCTCCGCGGCGGCCCGCTCGAGGCGGCGGAGTTCGAGGCGGCGGTTGCGGCGGCGTTGCGCGGACGCGCCGCCCTTCCTGCCCCCGCCCGCCACAGCGTTGCACACGGCGGGGCCGCCGCCACGCCCCTCCCTGGTGGTGCTGGTCTCCCTCATGTATCCGTCCGTCAGTCTGTCCGTCAGTCCAGGCTCGCAAAGCGACGGAGAAGAAACGAGGCCGGCGACGCGTGGGGTCGAGTGGGTGGTTTAATACGGGCTACGGCCAAGCCGAGGAAGGAGACGAGGCGGCGGCGGCCGTCGGATCCGGCGCGAGCGGCTGGGCGGTTGCCAGCGCCGCGTGCGCGCCCGCGACGACGTGGACGGGCGAGATCGCCGGTGGCGCGTGGCGTGGGCGCGCTCGATGCGCTCGCGGAAAATATCCTGCGCCCGGCGCATGGACCACGGCGCCCGTGCGCGCGGCGAGTGGAAGCGGACCCCGCGCGCAGCGACTCGGGTGTTGTGTGGGCTGGGTGGGGGCGGGGATCGGAGCCCGGGGCCGTCGGGCCCCCGGGTGGGGGCCACGGGGGTTTACGTGGAGGGGGAGGGGCAGCCGAGGAAAGGAGAGGGTGGGCCACGTCGCACGACGCGACTGTGTGCCTAGGGACAAATGTTTGGAAGCTAGGGCCACACTGGCTTTTCCGTGCAAGAAAGCAGATTCTACTCCCGCCCAAGCAATTTCTCGTTCCGTTCCGTGCCGGTACCGAACGAGGAACACCACGTAACGTTTTCAAATACTCGTCCTACTTTGAAAGATGGTATAGAAATTTCTGGCACTGCACTAGTATAGTACTTTTGAGGAATGTAACTCATGGTATTATGCTCGATTCTTAATTTGTGTGGTATAAATTATATAATAACTATTTAACGTCGGGAGATATTAATATTTTTGGAAAAAATTAAATATAACTTTTTTATTCTTCATTTATGTGCTACAGGGAGATCTAATAACTTCTTCAATTTTCTAGTAAGATGATAGATGAAAAAACATGAAGTTGTAAAGTATCGTAATATTTTCGTTTGTATTTGATAATTATTATTTGACCATGAGTTAACTAGCCTTAAAATATTTGTCTCATTAATTACAGACAAACTGTATAATTAGTTTGTTTTATCTATATTTAATGCTTCGTGTCTCAAAGGTTTGATGTGACGAGAAATCTTGTAGATTTTCTCCTTGAGTTTTGTGTGCAGCATTTGAGGAGAAACTATTTTTATGACTCTAGTTTCAGAGCTTTTTTTTACAACATTTTATTTTTGACTCGGCTTCAGCTCATCTTGTGTCACTAACAATAAAACGGCTTATTCTCATCTTAAGCTATTTGGTATAGCTTCTCCGTAGAAGTTGGTAAGACCCGAGTAACACAAAGTCCTCTATTTTGTCAAAAAAAAGAAGCACAAAGTCATCTTTTACAGGCTTTTTGTTCTATTTTTCACGAGTTTAATCAGAATCTCTACTTGAAACTAAAATCAAGTAAAGAAGCACAGAGCCATTTTGTCTGCATAAATAAAAATCTGCTAAAGACAAATGCAATTTATGGTGTTTCTCGAAAATTGCGGTGGAACAAAGGTCGACGGACAGCACTCAGCAGCAGTGACATACTACTGACACATCTGAACTTAACAAAGGCTTGCCGGGGGGCCCGGCCGGGGACGCGTGGCGCAGTCCGCTCGCCAGCGCAGCGGCGCAGAAGCGCGGCAGCAGCACGCTCCACGCGACGACTCCTGTTTGAGCCGGCGCCGCTCCCGGACATGGCGCCATGGCGGGGACATCGATGACATGCACTGCACGCGCGGCCTCGTCGGCGACGTGGAGGGTCTAGTCCTACGCCGCCGCGCACGCGACCTCATCGATCGCGGAGCGCCGGACCGGCTCGTCGGCCCGCGACTCGACGCTCGTCGACTCATCGTCCTCGTCGACCAGGCCCTCTCGCGTCCTGTCGGTCGCCATGCCTGGGTGTCCTCTTCCCGCGCGCGCGTTCTCTCTCACTACGCGTCCGGTCCTGCGCAGGCGGCAGGCGCTCGGTGAACGCACGGAAATCGAGGCGCGCGGACGTTGCCACGACGCACTGACTTTCAGCGAGCTCGCTGTGCACGCAGACGGCATGCAGGCTACAGGGCGGGTAGGCGCCGTTTTGAAATCTTGGTGCCGCCACCATGTTCTGTTGCTACTTGCCTGCCTGCCTGCCTGCATGTGCCGGCATGGGGGAGCCCTTCTTTCTTCCTGTCGCTGCGTGCATATGCATTGTGCTTGCGCAGGTTTTTGTTTGGACTGTTTTTTTTTTTTCTTGGCGACTGGATTTCCTTTCGACTTTATTAGGAATTTAGGAGTACTCCTGCGCGTGCATTGTGGTTGTGTCGTTGCTAGTTACTGTATTTGCTTGTTAGTTGGTGATGGAAAAGATAATTTTAGAGTGTTTGGCTGATGGTTTTGTGGCTTATAAGTTGACCGATGTTGGTATTTTGTCGTGAGAGAATAATATTATATTATGCCGATAAATTCAGACTAATAGGGCTTCTCTAATTTAATTTTTTTTCTTATGTAATGTACCAACTGTTTTCTCTTCCATTGAGTCTGTAAAAAATATTGGTGATGTGTACGCTAGGGTAAAACAGATGCCGGATGGTGATTCAAAGGCGTTAGCTCCTGACTTCGCTGAAAACTAGCGCCAGAGTGCCACAGAAAGGGGAGAAAGGTTCTAAATTAATGATAACAAACGAATATTGTACATTCTTTTTTTAGTGGGTGTAAGGGATAGCCGGATATATAGTTATAATATCCACGTACGCATGCAGGTCAGCACTTCGTGCGTAGTAATATAATACTAACAACCTATAGATAGAACGTTAAGCAGTGCATGTGCATGTTTTATCAGTCGACGTGTCGTCACGTAAGGACTCTGGGATAACAAATACGTACTCCATGCAGATCGTTCTTAGTACGTGCAGAGAGATGCTTCCGTTATTTTAAAACTCGAGCTAGGAGAACCGTCGAGAACAAATTAATGCAAGTGGCTTGTGCAAATACCGATGTTCATCGCGTTATGCGCTATACAGTAGTTTGCTAGCTACTCCATAGACGAACGCGTCGCGCATGCATGATGCATCACGTATCCATGCACAACATATAGTGCATATAATACACATGCATACACACGCTCCATGCATCGATCATGTCGCGTGTATATTACACAGTAGCACCTTTTTTTTCTTTGACAAGGACAGTAGTATCTTTCTATGGTCAGGAACGCGTGCAACTACGAGTATTATTTATTTATTTCCAGATAATGCAAGTGGTATAGTAAGATTGCTGTAGTCGTATAGGAGTATGCTGCTACCTCTAGCATGGTGTACGTATTGAATTGTTTGGCACACACGTATTGTACAATTATTTTTTACCTTCGTTTAATGATTAATGCAAGCGGCGTGACGATCATGGGGCGTACTGTACGTCGCACTACTGCATCGTCGTATAATTTTTTCTCAATGCTGTTTGTTCCGTGTCATCACTCAGTCGGCAGTCGATCGGCTCGTCGCTGCGTGGCTCTGGTCGCTTTCATCAGTTCGTAGCGGAACGTGTCTGTGCCGGCCTCGCAGGTCATCACCCGGTGACGCATGCGCGCATGGGGCGTCGATGGCGACACGAGACGAGAGCAGGCCAGGTTCATCGTCCGTCCATCGCCGTCGTCGTCGCTCGTCAGTTTGTCACGCACGCAGATTTGCAAAATGCACCCTGCTGCATCGCACGGCATGCGGAAAAATGCAAGAGGCAGGCACGCACCGACGACGTACCGTAGCCGCTGGTATTTGAAGGGCGGTGTTTGTCGTGCAGCCACGCGCCGTTGGATTGGACCCATGTGGTAAGGTGCGTATACAAGTACTCGTACTTTGCTGTGTACGTGTCTCCCTTCGGACACACCTCCATCGTTAACGTGTCGTCAGTCGTGACACGATCGGGGAAATAACCAAAATACCAGCACAACACGCACACTCCATATATAATTTTCTATACGTGTGTGCGTGGCGGCCGCATATCGTGAATAATGAATGAATGAATGAATAAATCAACGGACGAATAAATGAATGCCCAGCCAACTTTGTGGCGGCTCGACAGCGCGACGAATTCATCAGCCGCTTGCATGCGTCGATCGTGTGGATGGATGCCGCCGCGGCGCGCTGGCGCAGCCTGCGGCGGGAGTGCGTGGGCGTTCCGGACACGTACGTGGCGAGGGGCCCTCGTTTCCCTCGGCGTCCGGCTCGGGGCCCGTCTCGTCGCGGGACGGCCGGACGGACGTGTCACGCAGCAACAGCGAAAGCACCCTCGACCGCGAGTCTATCGAGGTGGACAGCGCGCCTCCGGCTTCGCCGGGCGAGCGAGCGGTTCTTCCGGCGGCCGGCCTGACGTCCGTCGTCGTGTCATGCCATGCGCGCACTCATGCAGCTCCTTGGTCGCCTCTCGAATGGTCGGTCCATGGATCGATGATGGGCCCTAGCTACCTGTCGACTTGCACGAGGAGGAGGTATCGAGGGTTCTGTGTGGTGGGTTTTAGAAAAAAAAAAAAAGTATTCGCCTTTCGAATGACCGGCACATAAACTTTGCAACGAACTGAGTACCAATTTTTACAACATGGTGGTTGTTTGCACCCGCCAGCATGCATCCAAAATGCGCTTGTTTGTTGCCTCTTTAATTATTATGGTCGTTTCATTTAGCGCTGCGCTCCGCCTTTGTCATGACACAACAAAAGTTGCTCTACTAGTGAGAATGACGCGATGGCTCGTCTTAGCTTAGGCCCCGTCTAGGTTTACTAGACTAGAGACACGTAAATACGTAATGTGCACGCCAATTTGGTCCACCACACGCACCGATATGGACCGATGTGTCGCGTGTCGGCCATGCGATTGCCCGTAAGCGGCCGATGGACCAAAAGGAGCGGATTTTACCACGGCCGTCGCGTGGGTGTCTCGGCTAAAGAAGAATCTTTAGAATTTGTTCAGCAACTCTCGTACTGTAGCTCTTCAGCGAACCAAAGGTACTCCGTACGTACTCCGGTTAGATAGATCGATGCAATTAATGCAGCATACTGTAAGCAAAACACAAATCGGGCACGGGCAGGCGGGCACGGACGACGTGTTTGTCGTGGCGCAGCCGCGCGTCCAGCAGCACAGCACCAGTACTCCAAAAGCGCCGCAACGGGCAGGCGCCGGGCCGCCACCGCCAGGCATCCGCCACGACGGTGTACGACTAGGGACTACACGGCGACGGCGGGCATCCTATCGCTTGCGTGCGCCGTCGCGCTGGCAGTTCCAGTGCCAGAGCAATGCAAATGGTCCTCTCGCGGTCTCGCCTCTATCTATCCGCCGATGTGGTTTCCGGGACAATGCACAAAGCAGGAGGGTGGAATCCGCATTGCAATTGCAATGGCGATCGAAAGGGATCACTGCTTCTGATTTTTGAAACATACGAGACGGACCAGGACCGACCAGACATGGGAATCGTCCAACAAAAGACGAATTCCAAATGTCGTAGCTTGTCCCACATGCAACACAACACCACTGGACCATCCATCCAAGTCTAGAGTAGTAGTACACAGAGAAAAAAGGCAGCATGCTTAAGCACAGCAAACACGCACCACTTTTTTTTTTTTTTGGCAGTTCGCCTGCCTTTTTTTGCATACATGAATGCAATTTTTTTTTCTTTGAGGGGTATACATGAATGCAAATGCACACATGGAATCCAGACAGAGGCGCCAGATGCCAGACCCACCAGCAGGTAAGAAAGCGGCCCATGATTGCCACGAGTGAATGTGGCCGGCCTATTAGTATACCGAGTGTGGCCCGAATAGTTCAAATAGTCGTTGGGTTGCTGCTGCTACCGCGACTGTGGGAGGAGATAGCACCGTATCGCTAGTGTAAGGAGGAGGTAGAGGAAAGGCTGGCTACAAAATGAGGGGAATTTTTTTTATTATTTTTTTAAAAAAATTTACAAATTTAATTTTTTTGTTTCGAAATATTACAGAACTAGTCGCCTACAGTGAGCGTTTTTTAAAAAATGCCCACTGTGTGGGCGTTATATGTGACGTGGCACAGAGCCGGCCGCCGCCGGTGCCGGATTTTGCGGGCGGCCTCTGGCGCCTAAAAAACGCCCACTGCGTGGGCGTTTTTTGCGCTGCAGGGGGCCGCCTGCAAAACAGGCGAGGCCGGCCGCGCACTTTTGCAGGCGGCCCCCTCGCCCCCAAAAAACGCCCATAAATAGGCAGCCCCCTCTTCAGATTTTTATTATATTCACTAAAATTTTCAGAAAAAAAGAAAGAAGAGAGGAGGGAGGGGAAGGAAGTAACGGTGAAGCCCTGCCAGTTTGAGACCTCGGCTTTTAGGTAAGTTTCTCATACATTATAAGTCTGTTGCTATGCATTAGTAAAATATAATGTGCACTAGAGTTGTTTAGTTTTTAGTTGACTCTAGGTAGATCTGTGAGTAATATGTATATTAGATCTATAAATAATGATGTTAGAGCATTGCAGTTCATGTTAGAAATAATGATGTTTCTTCTATGCTTTAAACAATGGATTGCATGATTTGAAATGTGACGAATATCGTATTTTCTCTGAATAGATATATTTAGGGTTTAGGAATAATGATATTTATGCTATGCTTTAAACAATGGATTGCATGATTTGAAATATGATGAATATCGTATTTTGTCTGAATAGATGTTTAGGGTTTAGGGTTTAGGGTGTAGGGTTTAGGAATAATGATGTTTATGCTATGCTTTAAACAATGGATTGCATGATTTGAAATGTGAAGAATATCGTATTTTCTCTGAATAGATATGTCAACCAAAGTGATGTTTTGGTTGTTCCATGGTAGTGGCACTGTCAGATATGGCCTGTATGGTATAGATCTGTCTGAATTTGGGTCAACACTAAAGGGGATAGATAGGCCAGTGGAAAGATATTTTCGGTCAGTGTGTAACTGGTTAATGAGGGCATTTCATATCAACCCAGAGGTTACCACAATAAAAGTAAATGTAGTAGTCAACCGTGGCAACGAAGAATGCTTCTAGGAATTGATGTCGGTAGATTACACCGAAACATAGAAATGGTACGTAGAAAATGCATTGCAGCGGGGCTGGGAACCCAGCATTTTCATGGAGGTACACGATAAAGACAATGCAACCTTGCAAGATGTCGAGGGTACAAGCATGGTTAGGACTGATGCTGAAATGAAAGAGGGAAACGACCGTGCTCAGCAAGGAAAAGAACAGGGACAGGATGTGCGGGAACCAGAAAGAGAAGGAGAAGCCAGTGAGCCGAGAGGCTTGGTAGATGAGGACGAGAGGATCAACTCAATTGATCAGGCAATGGAAAACGAAGATGCGGCGAATGAGAAAGTGGAGGGTGATGAATCTTCTGATGAGGAAGGATGCAATGTGAATCCGTGGCAATGGTTTAATGAAGACTTCTCTGGACTTGCTATTTCAGAGGGATACCATGTTCCATGGGAGTATAAGGAGAATGAGGTAATTGAGAGAGCGATGTACGCAGAGAAGGAAGAATTGATGGAGGCAGTCAAGCATTGGGCTGTATCACTGCAGAGGGAGTTCTGGGTAGCAAAGTCTATAAAGTGTGTATATGAAGTTAAGTGCATGAGATCCAGCGATTGTTGTCCGTGAAGGGTGCATGCATTCAAGGGAAAGTGGAAGGATTATTAGAAAGTGTCAATAGTCACTGAGCACAACTGTCACTTAGAAGGTGTACAGAAGTACCTCAGAAACATAACATCTGCATTTATTGCTGCAGAGATGTATTCAAATGTTGTGCATAATCTGGGATACGAGCCAAGGTCAATAATAAGGCATATCAAAGATAAATTTAAATACACCATTTTATATGCTAAGGCGTGGAGGGCAAAACAGAAGATTATTGAGATGAGATTTGGCACATTCAAAGCCTCATATGATAATTTACCATCTCTTCTTTAATGCATAGCCGCCAGAAATCCAGGAACATGTACAGATCTTATAACATACCCAACCATGGAGAATAACCGTGCAGTATTGGTCTTGCAACGAGCTTTCTTTGCACTAGGTGCTTGTATCAGGGCATTTATGCATTGTCATCCAGTACTCTGTATTGACGGGACATTTCTGATAGGTAAATACAGAGGTCAGATACTAACAGCAATTGCCGTGGATGGGAACAATCAAGTTCTACCACTGGCATTCGCTTTTATGGAGAGCGAGAATACCGATAGTTGGTACTGGTTTCTCAAGCAGGTGAAGGTTAGCATTGTTGGTATGAGGCCTGGTGTATGCCTAATTCATGACCGTCACGCTGGCCTTCTTCGGGCAATTGAATATCTGAAGAATGGTGATGCAGAGATGGGATATGGTAAAGATTGGCCAGATGTTCAAAGTCGGTGGTGTATGCGTCACATGGATGCTAATTTTTACAAGCAGTTTAAGCACAAGAGCTTGATGGATCTATTCAAGAGGCTGTGTGGACAGAATCAAGAGAAAAAATTCAACGAGCTTTGGAGGAGGTTGGACGAGCTCACAACGAAGCAAATGGAAGAGCACTCAAGCCGATCAGCACCTGTTGGTGAGGATGGTCCAGAGTCCTTAGGACCGTTGCCCACAGATGATCCAAACATCAGAAGGAGATCGGCATCTGCTGTGAGAAAATTTTCGCACTGGATAGAGAATGAGCCTAAGAAGAAGTGGTCTTTGCTGCATGATGTCGGCGGAGCGCGGTTCGGTATTATGACAACTAATTTGGCCGAAGTTTACAACTGGGTGATGCGTGGTGTTAGAGACCTTCCCCTGGTTGCCATTGTTGAGTTCATCCTGCATGGAACATGCAGATATTTCAGAGACCGGTACCAAGTCGCTGCCCTATCAATGCAAGTGCGAGGTGTTTTCTTCGGACATATGTTGACAAATTATCTGGAGGAAAAACGTAAGAAGGCAAAGGAGCATAGAGTTATAACTCAAGGTACTAGAGAGCACCGATTTGAAATCTTGTGTGCTGATAGGGCCAAGCGTGGAATATATGGAACAAGAGTTGTGCAAAAATACATACTTAAGGAGGATGGGTATTGCGTATGCACGTGCCACAAGCCAAGACTCTACCACAAACCATGTTCCCATGTTATTGCAGTGAGCTCGGAGTGTGGAATACTTGATCGTACTTTTGTATGTCCCTATTTCACGAAGGAAGCCATATTGCATACATGGTCACATGAAATTTATGATTTTGGCATAGCGGGGATTTTTACAGGTACAGTACCGCAACCTAGCTATATTCCAGACCCAAGTAAGATCAGAGACAAGGTTGGGCGTCGAAAGACAAGACGTATTCGAAACGCCATGGATGAGTCCGAAGCAGGTGGAAGGTACAAACGTTGCAGCAAATGCGATAAGGAGGGACATACTTACAAGAAGTGCCCGAAGGACTCAGACATGCCCACAACAGCAGGAGCCCCGCCATCAGGATCCGGATTGGATGGTACCCCGCCAACAGGGGAAGGGACAACTTCTAGGCCCACCAGGCCAAGGCGTGCATGCGTGCCTCATGGTTCGGTCGTGTAGTGATGTGTAGTAAGCTTGGTTAAGATTATGTAATGTACGGTTTTTGTTTTCTTGTAACTAAAGTGAACAAACTTGTTGTTTAAACCTATCTTGCGGATGTAATGTTCTGTGCATTCTTTATGTTTCAAATTCGATCATTTCTTGTTGTACCTTAAATTTATTGGTGTATACTTTTTCGCATTTTGTTTGCATGTGTCATATGTGTTAACTGTGATAATGTCATGCAGGGATGGCGGACGACACACCAGAGCTGCTTGATCGAGGGATCGATCTGTACCACCGTTCGTACCGTATTGCGGTGCAGAACGCCACTCTGCCCGTACTTCGATCGCGACCGTCCAGATGTCTACTTTCAGTGGACCCTCGGTTCTGTTTCAGGTATCCGTTGACTCTTCGAGGTCTCCCAATTAAGTACATATGGCTTGTTAATAATATATAATTTTTATGTGCAGGTTACATGAGGCAGGCCTGCTCCCGTTGTGTCGTCTTGTGGAGGCTCGAGCTGCTGAGGCCGATGAGACGAGGAGGTGGAGTTTCGATAGGTCTCTTCTAGCAGCCCTGGTCGACCGATGGAGGCCGGAGACACATACGTTCCACTTGCTGTGCGGGGAGCTCGCACCGACACTTCAAGACGTTGCATTCTTGCTTGGCCTTCCCCTCGCTGGCGATGCCGTCGGGCCAGTCGACGGACTTCATGATTGGCGAGATGACATTATGGCCTGCTTCGGCCATGTGCAGCGTCACCCTGCACTTCCAGCTATGAGCAGCCTCCCTCCGTACACGACCATGGGCCCATCGCAGCAGTGGCTCATGCAGTTTACCGTAAGGCCTATTTGAAAAGAATTTTATCAATTTGCAGTTCTACTCAACTTTATTAACTGTATCTTTTTCAGTCCGATCAGCTACACCCAGAGGCTGACGTGTACTCTGTGCGACGGAGTTTGGAGGCCTACTTGTTGTGGCTTTTTGGCTGGGTCATGTTCACCAGCACCGCGGGACATGCCGTCGACAAGGTCATGATCCCCTACGCGCGTGTGATCGCTGATGCTGACGAGGGAGCAGTGCCATAGTGGAGCTGGGGATCCGTAGTACTGGCGGTGCCGTACAGGGGGCTTTGTGAAGCGTGTACCAAGATAGAAACAGGTTCTTTGCTCACTGGTTGCCCCCTCCTTCTACAGCTATGGACAGCTGAACGGTTCGCGATTGATCGACCTGTGGTGGATCACACCGCCTACGAGGATGACCTATACTTGCAGCATCCGCCCGAGGACTTCCCTACCATGGGTACAGTCTGGTGCCGTCGTCAGGTTCGTGTTCCTAGCTGACGTATATAGTTAATTCGTATCGTACCTTCTAACCTATTGATTGTTATATTTCAGCGATGATGGGCACATGTGCAGGTCACGCGGTCGTACAACGAGTTTGTGCTGGAGTTTGACAGGATACAGCTGACCGACGTGATCTGGGAGCCTTACAGCCAGGAGGCTATCCACGCACGAGCTCCCCTTGGGTTGTCCACATTGTGCACATGTGACCAGGCCTTCTGGCTGACGCTCCGACCGATGGTGTTCGACATATTCGTCGAACCGCACTGCCCAGGGCGTGTTTTGCGCCAGTTCGGTCTCATACAGCCGTCCCCCACCCCTACCATTCGTACCGTCCCTGCAGATGCTCACAGGTAAGTACTACTAACAACCGACTTTGAAAAATCAATCGCAATAGATATGTCTTACTTAAATTTGTGTTCAGGCTGACTCGGAGGGGAAAGGTCGGCGGCAACTTATGGGTTCCACGTCTGCAGCCATACGTGAACGACTGGTTGCTTGCCACAGAGGACGTCTTTGAGGAGTACCGCCCCCACACCGAGGACTCGTACATGAACTACCTCCGATGGTACCAGCCTCGTACCCGCACACGTGTCACCTTCGTTCCTCCGGAGCAGCAGCCACACGTCGCTGCCGTGGGTGATGCTTACCCTGCGCACCGTGATCAGGATTACTTCCGCGTTGTGAGCTTGAATCTCTCATATATATCAGTAGTTCATTACGTATATCTTTCATCTAACTTAAAACTGAAATTAGGTCAACGGTGCACAACTACTTTACACGGAGGTTGACTCCGTGTGCCGTCGCTTGCAGGGTGGCTTGGCGTTGACAGTGGACAAGCAGCGCACCTCGTACACACGGATGCGTACGACGCTTAGATCCGTGCTGAGGGCTCTAATTTGTTGGACCCCCGACGCAGCGTCTCGAATTCCTGCACCGGCACCCGCAGCACGTCCTCCTGCACCCCAGACCAGAGGTAACTCCGTGTACCCCACCTCGTCTACCTATGTTTTTCCAATGTGGATGACTGTGTGACTTACGATGACACCTTTCACAGTGTTCTCTACGCCGTACCTTCGTTCCTCCAGAGCGGGGTCCTCGGTGCACGGAGCAGAGGCATCCAGGCACTTCACTCATGCTCCACCCAGCGCGTCGGCCCAGGGTAAGGGTTCCTCCGCTCAGGGAGCAGCCTGGGGAGCCTGGCCTTCATCCCATGGAGTGGGTACCGCCTCTCAGGGAGCAGCCTGGGGAGTCTGCCCTTCGCCCCATGGAGTGGATACCTCCGCGCAGGGAGCAGCTTCAATGTCGGCCCAGGGAGCTGGCACCTCGTCGCGGACCTACCGACTACCTAATGACCCCCCACTGACGCACCGATCAGCGATGAGGAGGTCAAGATCGGCCCTTCACAGCTTGCAGGAGCACCTCTGCCCTACACGCAGCAGTTATCACAGATGACTCCAGTGCAGCACGTCCGTGCGACTCGAGGTGTTCCACCGGATCGCCACACCTACTCGTTCGGGCACGTGCGACCGAGGAGGCCGAAGAGGGGTAGGGGGCAGGGGCAGGATCAGGCTCGGGGACAGTAGTACCCTGTACGATATTATTACTATCTTGATGTATGATACGCACTTTCCTTTTGTCAAAATTTACCTTTTGTTATATTCTTCGTTTCCCGTCGGGGCCCTGGCGTATTGTCACGATTCTTTTGAGTACTATATCTAGAAATCCCCGTCGATTCCTTATTCGTACCCTTTTGAACAAAACTAATACATTCCAAAATAACTCAGATTGTAACATCTTTGCCCTTGGCCATAAACCCTAAACCCTAAACCCTAAACCCTAATCCCTAAACCCTAAAAACCCTAAACCCTAAACCCTAAACCCTAAACCCTATACCCTATACCCTAAACCCTAAACCCTTACATGCTTGCATTACATCCGTAATAATAGTCCATTACAGCACAGTTAAAAGTCACGGCAACAGTTCATTACAATAAAATTATACGTCCGCTAGGGCGATGAGCTACTAATCCGAATTCATCTAACAAAATGACCCTAATAATTCGAAACATAATCGGGAAGCAAGTCTTCATCTTCAGAACCACTATCCTCTCCCACAAACTCATTGGTATGGCTACGCTCAGCTGCGTTGGCCTCTTCTTCCTTTTTTTTGTAGTAAGCGGCCTCCAAGTCATCGAGGGCTTCGGTGAACGCTTCATCATACTCCTCTTCTTCCTTTTTTTTGTAATAAGCGGCCTCCAAGTCATCGAGGGCTTGGGTGAACGCTTCATCATACTCCTCGTCCTCATCGTTCATCGGCATCTCCGCCTTCGTCATCTTCTGCTTCATCTTCGCATCAGCATTCCTCTTTTCGGCCTCCTCCATCTTCTCCCTCGCATGCAAGGATGCTTCCTCTTCTCTCTTCTTTTTCCATGCATCACAGTCTTTCTTCCATCGAGCAGCACTTGGGGTTTGGACACACAATCGTCGGGTATAGTCAACCTGCGCTCGCTTCCGCATCTTAATGTAGTTGTCCACAAGCTGAGTACTAGACCTAAACTTCAGGTCCATTAGTTGCTTTTGCTTCAGTGTATCCATGTATTCCCTGCGGTCTTCAACATAGGCAAAAACCTCCCACTTGCATTTCCTAAGGCTCTGTGATCGAACGGAACAATTTAAAGTCAGCAAATACAAAAAGTTT
This sequence comes from Bothriochloa decipiens, assembly GCA_023333625.1. Classification (NCBI taxonomy): domain Eukaryota; kingdom Viridiplantae; phylum Streptophyta; class Magnoliopsida; order Poales; family Poaceae; genus Bothriochloa; species Bothriochloa decipiens. Next base: position 45,663,899 of record CM041639.1, read on the forward strand.
GGATATCAAGTGAGCAACAAGTGGAACAAAAGGACCTCATCGTAATCAACCATATGGCCGCACTAATAGCCTATTCCAAGCTCCGATGGTAGTAGGCCATACTGCGCTTCGACACCACATTTGCACAACACAGGAGGCTTGGGGGTAACCACTTTTCTCTTCTTGTCCACCTTCGGCTCGGGCCATTTGTTCTTTGGACCCCACAGCCACTCCCTGAAGTTACACTTCCGCAACAAGGTATACCCACCCTACAATATAAAATATTAGTACATGCACAAATACTAAGAAGGCCATGACCGCATACAATTTGCACTTACTCCGGCGGGGTTAGGACACTCGAACTCGTTAGGCCTATCTGAACTTATTACAGAATAATCTCCGCATTTGCAACGAGGCGGAGATTGAAGCCGTCTCAATTGGGCTATTTTTTTCTCCTCGTCTGTCATTAGGGGGGATCAGGGGGAGGTGCCACCCACCGCTCGAATTGATCGGGTGGATTATACTTTCCTTTCCACCATTCGTCAAACTGGAGATACCTTGGGTCGAATTTGTCTGGACCGTCAATCCACTGAAAGAAAAAGCACCGCTCATGGGCCTACAAAACATGATTGGTAACGACATTGTTAGAGATGCAAGAGCTGTAATTACTAGCATTGAATAAAGACGCAGTGACAGAGGTGCAATTACTTACATTGAATCCACCGCATGTGTAGTAGCAACGGGCAGCTGTGTCCTCATGGCGAGATTGGCCAATATCAGCCGGTTCTCCACAGTCACAATTTGGGACAGGGACTGCAGGAGGAACAGGAGCATCCTTGCTAGACACGTCGGGATACAATTCTCTAGGGCGACCTCATTTTTTCCAAAACTCCGTCCGCCACAAGTTTTGCATATCTATTCAGAGAAAATACGATATTCGTCATATTTCAAATCATGCAATCCATTGTTTAAAGCATAGCATAAACATCATTATTCCTAAACCCTACACCCTAAACCCTAAACCCTAAACATATCTATTCAGAGAAAATACGATATTCGTCATATTTCAAATCATGCAATCTATTGTTTAAAGCATAGCATAAACATCATTATTCCTAAACCCTAAATATATCTATTCAGAGAAAATACGATATTCGTCATATTTCAAATCATGCAATCCATTGTTTAAAGCATAGAAGAAACATCATTATTTCTAACATGAACTGCAATGCTCTAACATCATTATTTATAGATCTAATATACATACTACTCACAGATCTACCCAGAGTCAACTAAAAACTAAACAACTCTAGTGCACATTATATTTTACTAATGCATAGCAACAGACTTGTAATGTATGAGAAACTTACCTAAAAGCCGAGGTCTTAAACTGGCAGGGCTTCACCGTTACTTCCTTCCCCTCCCTCCTCTCTTCTTTCTTTTTTTTGAAAATTTTAGTGAATATAATGAAAATCTGAAGAGAGGGCTGCCTATTTACAGAGTTGCCCCAAAAAACGCCCACTGTGTGGGTGTTTTTTGGGGGCGAGGGGGCCGCCTGCAAAAGTGCGCGGCCGGCCTCGCCTGTTTTGCAGGCGGCCCCCTGCAGCGCAAAAAAGCCCACGCAGTGGGCGTTTTTGGACTGCTCCGAGGCCCGCCCGTAAAACAGCGCGCACTTTTGCTGGCGGCCCCTCGCCACCAAAAAACGCCCAGTGGGCGTTTTTTGGGCGCCAGGGGCCGCCCGCAAAATCCGGCACCGGCGGCGGCCGGCTCTGTGCCACGTCACATATAACGCCCACACAGTGGGCGTTTTTTAAAAAACGCCCACTGTAGGCGACTGGTTCTGTAATATTTCGAAACAAAAAATTAAATTTGTAAATTTTTTAAAAAAATTAAAAATAAAAAAATTTCAAATGAGGGCCAGGGGCACCGGTTCAAGGCACGCAGCTGCGTGGTGTGCACAGAGCGAACTATTCTTTCGCCTTTTACGAAGGAATACCGTGTGCACGCCACTACAAGCAGAATATGCTAATTTTTGGAAGGTCTCTTTTATAAATAGGGGCACAACAAATTAAACAAAAATTAGTTATAAAAATAAAAATAAGAAATTATTAATTATAAAAATAAAAATATTAAAATATATAATGAGGTGGCCAACAAATTAAATAAAAGAAGTTGTTAGTAATATAAGAATATGTTTGCTTAACTAGAAACCATGCATGAATGCCCTAACTAATTGGCGGCCACTCTAATGTGTCGATAAGTTACCACAAACTAACCCAACAACAACGGTTAAAGCAAAAACACAACAAAAACTAAAAGTGGTACGCGACGAATAAACTTGTTCAGTAAAGTCTCATCAACCTATATGTAAGACATGTTACAAGGTAAAGCAAATGACATATTATAATTTGAGATAAACTCTGAATACTTGAATACCTTATGAGTAGTAGAGCGGATGTACTATCTGAGTTCCAAGAAAAAAAAATCTTTTTTAAGTACAATTGACATTCATTATGAAACAAATACTTCGCTACCTCTGTTTCACAGTCCCCGCTATTTTAAACCATGGCAACACACAATTAACTAGATGCAAATACTACTGCAATACTACTATATACTTACAACTAGTCGCTTGTGCCTTTGCTCTCATTGAACAGAGGATTTGAAAAGTTCAGTGGCACCGTGTCAGGCGAGTCCAAGAAAGCATGCGCCACGAGGCTCTCGCTGAATACCCTCAAGCACGACACGAAACCCCCAAAATCGATTTTGTTGCACACCTTATTATCTTTCAGATAGTACACCATGACCTCCCTAGTCTCTGGGAATCCAACGAGGACGGCACTGCTCCCACAGGGTGAATTGCCCATAGCGATGATAATGAGGGGTTTCCAGCCACCGTTAGACGACTGTGGCGGCTGCTGCACCTTGAGCTGATGGCGCAGCGTCCACTTCTCCGCTTCATAGTCCTCCAATGTCCAGATGTCTAGCGTAGTCCCGTTTCCGTTCTGGTATATAGTCGCGACGCTAAACTCTCCGTCTAGCTCCAAAAGATCGCTTATCGCCTCTGTCATCGGCTCTGATCCTCCAGGCGGTCGCGGCATCAGCCTGAACGTCTCGGAAGCCGTGTTGAACGCCAGCATCTTGCCCATGTTGCTGCCTTCAAGGTGTCCAGACAACCAATGTAGGGTCCCGTGGTAAAAAACGGGGTCGTCGTAGTGGGCAAGCTTCACCGTAGGAGGAGCGTGAGGCAGTCGTCTAGGCAGTGCGCTGCCAACAGAGAGGACGCAGCTATAGCGCTCCCAGTCGCTCGCCCCGACGTCCCAGTCCCAATCTCTTACGGCACAATCGAGGAGAAGGCGGTATTCGCCGGACGAGGCGTGGAGGTAGCAGCTGGTGACGCTAGAACCTAGCACCGATCTCTGCCGATCATCTGAGGAAGGTGTCGATCAGTGGCTCTTGCCAGCAGCGTTGGCCGCCAACCAGATTCTGAGCGAGCAACTCCTGCTCGACCCACCCTTGACTCCTCCCGAGGCCCCACCCTTGACTCCTCCCGAGGCCCTCGATTGAGAAGAGCTGAGCTCTGTCTTTCCCTACATATGCTCTCCCACAGGCACTAGCGTTGGCCAGCTGCCTGAACGAAATGAGAGGGGCAAAAGCTCTCTGAGCACAACAAACACACATACACTCTACTCACGGTTTTAGTTCCTGAAACCTAAGCCTCCCAGAATGGTTTGCCTGCTGAACTACTCTTCTCTATTGTATTGCATATATATATATATATATATATATATATATAAGTCATGCACCAGCTGAACGGTACAGAGGACGTGGCTGACCTCAGCCATACCTACACCAAGTACATGATTGGACCAGCCCACTACCTGCCGGTGTACTGCTAACAACTACAAGGCATGGCCTATTACCATACTGCTACAGTGCCAAGGCATAGACAGCCTGAGCTATCCTTCCTGCCCCTCGACTGGTGGAGAGAAAACATGAGGGAGCAGCAGATTATATGTAACAGAAGCCGCACTCGACGGCGGAGCGAAAGTCGCAAGAGCCGCGGCAGGGGGGCACGGGCGAAGGTAGGTTGGCCCACTGTCTCGTGACCGGGTTGCAGATGACGAAAGTGAACAGGTAGGGGATGATGGGAGGGCCGGACCGCCACTGCTTCAGCACAAGCAGGCCGTCGAGCGAAGCATACAGTAAGAACTCGGAGCTCATGCCTTCTCCATCTGCAGGTGGCGGACGCAGGTCGACAAGGTAGCGATGATGCGCATGGTCGTCGTCGTCGTCGTCGCCGGCCGTCAAAGTGATTGTATCGTCGATGTCATCGTGTGGTGGAGGGAGAAGGACGGTGCTTCGTGCGTAGCCGTGCTCGGCGAGGAAGGACCTATCGGTGGCGATGCGACGCCAGATCTTGCAGACGGCGCGGCAGCGGAGCACGAACACCGCGTCGAGGAGGACAAGGATGTCGGCGAGGTTGTCTTCGGTAAGAGCGTCGATGCTGCCACCTGAAACCTCCATTGTACGGTGCCGCCTTGCCCTCAATTAGTACGGCGTATAGTACTCGTTTTGATTGGTTTTATATAAATAAATAAATCTACACCTAATAATCCCTAAGGCGACATCAACCGGCTGACCCACACCACGTCTCGGATGCCTCTCATCACTCAGCGCACCAAGATTTTTTTTCTAATCTAATCCAAAAAAAATTTGCATGCACAGAGTCCATGTCAGACAATATTTCATACCTTTCCGTGAAAAAAGAGTCCATGTCAAACACGACCACCAATAAATCACGCAATCTTTCCTCTTTTTTTCTGAGAATAATGTTCTCCTGAAAGACACCAAGACCCACGTCCTCATGGTGCTTGATCTGGTCGAGCCGAGGCCAACTATGGCCATTGGAGCCAGAATGATGTAGAAAACTCTGCACGGTCGAGGAGAATCACTACTGGATTCCGGCGCTTTGCCGGGTGCAGCACTCGGCAAAGAGCCTCCGGCAAAAAGTTAGTCGGCAAAGATTTCTTTCAACGACCTCAATTACTATCAAGCAGTATCACATCATTGGCCGCAATGTTGCTGCTCCATGAGTTTCTCTTTGTCGCCTTCATCTCCCATGCAAGCCATTGCCATGGCGCATACACAGCCCAAGCCTCACTCACTAACGCCGACCACCTCGCGCTCATGTCGTTCAAGTCACACATAACAAGTGACCCTTTGCAAGCTATGGTGTCTTGGGGCAACGGATCCATCCCGATGTGCCAATGGCCCGGTGTGAAATGCGGTTTGAGGGGACGCCGCTGTGGCCGGGTTGTGGCGCTAGATCTCCCAGAGCTCAACCTTGTTGGCACTATCGTCCCTGAGTTGGCCAACATCACACACCTGAGGCGACTCTACCTTTCATACAATGCCTTCCATGGCATCCTACCACCCGAGCTTGGTAACCTCCCTGACCTCGAGACTATTCAACTTGCCTTCAACTCCATCCAGGGGCAGATTCCACCATCCTTCTCAAACTGCAGTCGCCTTGTTGAAATCTCTCTTTATGGAAACAAGCTACAGGGTGGCATACCAGGTGAGTTCGCCTCACTGCATAATCTCGAGATCCTTTTTCTTGGTGAAAATAGACTTGCAGGAAGAATCCCACCCGGAATCGGAAGCCTTATGAATCTGAAAAGGCTCATCCTGCAAAATAACAACTTGACAGGAGAAATCCCAACAGAGTTAGGAAGGCTTGTCAATCTCAACGAGCTAGCTCTAAATTTCAATCAGTTCTCTGGAACGATCCCCGCTTCATTTGGGAACCTCTCTGCATTGACATACCTAAGTATTGCCGCCAATAATCTAGAAGGAAGCATCCCACCATTGCATGGCCTATCATCTCTCACTGGACTCGAGTTGGGGATAAATAAGCTCCAAGGAACTATACCCACTTGGTTAGGAAACCTCTCGTCACTATTAGTTATAGATCTTCAAAAAAAATGATCTAGTCGGTCAAATCCCAGAATCGTTAGGCAAACTTGAGCTGCTTGAAAACCTTGCTCTCGCAAACAACAAACTTTCTGGTTCGCTGCCCCATGAGCTTGGAAACCTCCATGCCCTCATTGGACTTTATATAAACAATAATGGCCTAGAAGGTTCTTTTCCAGCTTGGATCTTCAATTTCTCTTCCCTTGAAACTCTAGAAATGAACCTGAACAACTTAAGAGGGGTTTTACCACTTGATGTGGGCAGCCAGCTTCCAAAACTAAAAATTTTCTTATATCAGACAATCAATTTCATGGTGTGCTTCCCTCATCCCTGTGCACTGCTTCCATGCTTCAAATAATTGTAACAAATACAAACTACCTATCAGGAACAATTCCGCATGCTTAGGAGCTCACCAAAAGAATCTGTCCGTAGTTGGGTTGGCAGCAAATGGGTTTGAGATAACAAATGATGCTGATTGGGGCTTCTTGACAAGTCTGACCAATTGTAGCAATTTGACAACATTAGAAATCAGTAGCAACAAACTCCATGGTGTGCTACCAAACTCAATTGGAAATCTATCGACACAAATTAAGGCTTTAAACTTAGCTGATAGCAACATAACGGGGAAAATAACTGAAGGAATAGGGAACCTTATCAGCTTACGTGAACTTTACATGGAGTATAATATGATCACAGGCCCTATTCCAGCATCTCTTGGAAACCTCAAGATGTCGACTGAATTACATATACTGAGCAATGCTTTGTCAGGATTCATCCCAGCAACTCTTGGAAATCTTACAGAACTTTCTACACTTCTTCTTGGAACAAATGCTATTTCTGGAGATATACCTGCTGGGGTGTGTTTAGTTCCCGCGAAATTCGAAAGAAAATGTCACATCGTGTCACCTCAGCGCACTGTAGCATTTCGTTTTTATTTGGTAAAAATTGTCCAAATTTTACGTAACTAGACTCAAAATGTTCGTTTCGTAAAGTACAACAAAACTGTATAATTAGTTTTTGATTTTATCTACATTTAGTACTTCATGCATGTGCCGATATTTTGATGTAACGAATGATAGGAATTCTGCATAGTGAATTTTGGAGTGATTTCAGAGATCTGAACACAGCCCTGGTAGTCTCCGCAACTGTCCTTTACTAGTACTGGATCTTTCTTATAACAATCTTTCTGGTCAGATACCTAAAGAAATCTTTTCTATATCAACACTATCGAATTTGTTTCTTTCCCACAATTCCTTGTATGGGACTCTGCCATCAGAAGTGGGAAATCTAAAAAATCTTGGAGATCTTGATTTATCTCATAACAGGATTTCTGGTGAGATCCTAACCTCCATTGGTGAGCGGGAAAGCATGGAACATCTCAATGTATCTGGAAACATCCTTCAAGGGACAATTCCACTTTCATTAGGTAATTTAAGGGGTCTCTTAGTACTTGATGTTTCCTACAACAATTTATCAGGTACCATCCCTGAAGTCCTTGCGATCCTGAGAGGTCTTTCTTCCTTGAATCTCTCATTTAAGTAGTGAGCAACCAGATGAACAACTAGACTCTAGGAGCTAGAAACGATGGCGCTCCTCGTGCCCGTCGCCGCCCTCGCCGCTGAGCCCAGCGAAGCCGTTGCTCCTCCGCCGCCTCCCCTGCCTCCACCCCCTCCACCTCCGCCGCCTCCTCCACCTCCACCGCCTCCATCCCTGCCACCGCTGCCGCTGCCTCCACCGCCGCCGCCGCCGCCGCCCAAATCCCAGCCATGCCAAGCCCAACTCCCCGGCATCCTGTCTACGCCAGTAGATCGACCTGTGAGGACTGCTCGACCTCACCTTGGGGCTCCGGTTAGCTCCATCAGACTCCGTCCGGCGGCTGCTCCCACGCTGGGAGACATTCTCCAACAGAAGATCTTGGAAGAGCTCCACTCCACCATCGCGCCCAACGTCATCGCCCCGTCGTCCTCCACTGCCCCAATTTGGGTAACCCCCCCTTCCCGCGACCCCAAGTTTAACACATTTTTCATGAGCAATGCCTTGCATAGAACTATTGCTGGCTCTGGTCGCCTCGCCGTTAGTCGTGTTGCAACTGGTGTTTTCAAAACTTTTGTCTCAAATCAAAATGTTGCCGACGTTCTTGCGGTTGTTGGTGCCATCAACCTTGCCTCCACTTGCATCTTCTTCCACTCCTCCTTTGCCGCTGCCATGAATGCTTTCCGCAAGCTTCCCTTGGTTCTCGAGGTGGAAGACGACTTAATTGCGGTTGGTGAGCCCGCCCCTGTTCCCAACGCTGTCTCTACGAGTCCTGCTGCTGCGGGGCCCACTTTGCATGGGTCCCTGTCTGCCAACGCCGGTGTGACGCCTCTGCAGGGCGCTTCGCCCTGTCTTGTCGCCCAGGGAGAGACAGCTAGCCACGCCTGTCGTCTTAATGCCCCACGGCCCATCAACAACGTCGTGAGCCTCGGCACTGATTTCTAAAACCCTCAAAGCCCTGACATTTCAAACCCTCAAAATTTCAAGCCCTGACATTTCTAAAACCCTCAAAGCCTACCGAGACGTGGCCTTGACTCCTCCCCTGCCGGTGCCAAAGCCCTCAAAATTCCTAAAACCGATTTCAAACCCATCTGCTTGCCACCGCTGCCTCGGCACTGATCACTTTGTAAAAGACTGTCGTGAGCCGGTGCGGTGCCGTAGTTGCTGGAGTCCGGGCCATCGCTCCGACATGACATTTCGCAAGTTCTTTTCGCGCCGCCGCCGTGCGCGGGCTCCCGCGGTTCCCAGTGTGGAGGCTGCTCCTCCACCACCAGGTCCCTTGCCGGGCCCCGTCGGATCTTTACAGCGTCCTTCCCCAACCCACCTGATGTCTTTGCCAAGGCCTCCTGTGGTGGATGGGCCGGCCCAGCTTGACCATGTGGCGGCCACGGCCGCGGTCTCTACCCAGGCCCAGATCCTGGGCTTGGCTGTCGTCTTGGCTCGGCTTATGTCTTCGCCGCCTCCTGAGGTTGAGGTGGCGGTCGACGCCGAGCAACTGACGGCGGCTTCACCAGGCAGCCCGTCGCCTGTCTCCCCGCACTCACCGTCGTCGCGTGCCAACTCTCCCCCGCCGACCCTGCTGATACACCCTGATCTGCCGCGTCAGAGTTCCCGCATCGCAGCTAGGGCAGCCATCAATGGTGGATCCTATGAGGACATGACCTCAACGGAGGTTAACCGAAAAGCCCTCCTCAACTCTCTTTCCGGCTGCTCTGTTGGCCTCAAGAAGCATGTCACCAAGAGAAACCTCATGTCCCGCAACAAGCTACCTCTTGGCGTTTCTGAAATTCGTAAGCTGGTGAACGCAGCGAACATCCATTGCACTAGTGATGCTGCTGTGGATGTGGTGACCAATGGTTCTGGATGATTGCGTCTCATGCTTTCTACGTTGGGTGTGGCATTGGGCCAATGTCCACACTCTTGTTCCCTGTTGGCCTAATGTTCCCGTAGTTGTCTCTTTTATTTGTTTCGGTTCTGTTTTCGAGAACTCATGTTTTGTACCCCAGAAACTTTCCTTTTCGCTGTCTCGGTGTTTTTTGGTTTGCAATGAATAGTACCAGTCAAAAATTTCCTATTTTGTCCTGGAACACACGTGGGTTAGGCGACCATGACAATGCATTATTGTTCGTGATGCGATTAAGGCTGCTGCTCCTTCGATTGTCTGCCTCCAAGAAACTAAACTTCCTGACATTTCTTCCTTCAAAGCAAAAACTTCCTTCCTGTTAGCTTCTCCAATAACTACATATTCAACCCTGCCGATGGCGCCAGAGGCGGCATTGTTACTGCTTGGGATCAAAACTTGTGGAGCGTGTCTAATTCAATTCCAATGAGCTTTTCCCTGACCACCACCATGATCTCCGCCATCTCTGATTGTGACCTTACGCTCACTAATGTCTATGCTCCCTCTGACCACAAACTCACTCAAGCATTCCTAGATGAGCTCCTATCCATCTTGCCTTTGGTCTCTGGATCATGGGCCATCATTGGGGACTTTAATCTTATTAGGTCCCCTGATGACAAAAATAACAACAATATTAACATCAGGCCCATGAACTCCTTCAACCTTGCTATAGAGCAGCCTGGAGTCCTCGAAATCCCTTTGCTTGGCCGCTGCTTCACCTGGTCTAATCACCAACCTATCCCTGTCCTAGCAAGGCTCGACAGAGCGTTTGTCAACCTTGCCCACTCCCTTGCCTTCCCCAACACCTCTCTCTGTGCCCAGCCTAAGCCAACCTCCGACCACACCCCCATCCTCCTTTCCATGTCCTCTTCCATCCCAAAAACTAACATCTTCAGATTCGAAAACTCTTGGCTCCACAACCCCTCTTTCCTTAATTCAATTCTACCAGCGTGGTCCACAGCTCCGCCCCGTTCGGATTCGGCAGGTATGCTGGCTTCATGCCTTAAGGTGACTAGAGCAGCCGCTAAGGCATGGTCTCGGCGTAACAGGGCGCCCCCCCAACTCATACCTAACTGCAAGTTCATTATAGAGTTATTTGATTTTTTTGAGGAGCAACGCTTGCTTTCTAGTGATGAAATACAGGTACGAAATTTGTGCAAAGATCGGTTGGCGTAGTCTATCAAGGAACGTGCCGCCTATTGGAAGCAGAGAAGCAAATTCAGGGCCATCAAGGAGGCTGATGCGAACACTGCGTTTCATCACGCTCAGGCTACTGTAAGACTGAGATGCAACAAGATTAGAATGGTTGAATGTGGAGGGCAGCAGTTTACCAATCATGACGGAAAGCTGGCCGCCCTCAACGAGTTTTTCTCTGCCATCATTGGCCAGCCGGGGCAATCGGTCTGGGCCTTTGATGTGCACAGGCTATTCCTGAGCTCAAGTCGACCGTCTGATGCGCTCACTGCCCAGTTCTCGGAGGATGAAGTCAAGTCTGCCCTTCTGTCTATGAACCGTAACAGTGCACCAGGGCCGGATGGGTTCGGTCCTTCTTTTTTCCGTGCTGCTTGGAGCACTGTCAGGCTGCAAATTATGGACCTCATGCACAGTTTTCATTCAAATACTGCAGAGCTGGAACGAATAAATCGATCTTACATGGTCCTGATCCCAAAGAAGCCCGGGGCAACTGCGGTTGATGCTTTCCGGCCGATATGCCTCCAAAACTGCACGGTCAAGATTATTGCCAAAACTCTTACTTGCAGGTTGCAGCGAAAGATTGGAAACCTCATTGACTTGAACCAGACAGGATTCCTTCAAGGCCGATCAATCTCTGAAACATTTGTTTACGCAGCGGAAATTGTACAAGCATGCAACAAGAGGAAGGTTCCGACACTGGTTCTCAAACTAGACTTCGCGAAAGCATTTGATACTGTAAACTGGACAGGTCTAGACACCATCCTCTCAGCTAGAGGTTTCAGTTCTGCATGGAGGAGTGGATGCGATGCATATTGGAGTCCTCCAAGTCAGCCATTCTACTCAATGGAGTGTCGGGGCCGTGGATCAACTGCAAAAGGGGTCTGCGGCAGGGAGAACCGTTGTCACCGTATCTTTTCCTTCTTGTGGCTGATACCTTGCAGGCAATGATCAGAGAACATGCTGAGGAAATTGGACACCCTTTGGTTAGCGGGGCTGGTTCTGTGATGCTCCAGTATGCGGATGATACTTTGATTGTTTTGAGGGGTGACCTTGTAGGGAAGCAGAAGCTAAAAGAGGTGCTCAACATATTCTCTGAAGCAACAGGCCTATCCATCAACTATCACAAGAGCACTATGGTTCCCATACACATGGACCAGAGTACTATTCAGATGTGTGTCGAGAATCTAGGCTGCCGGCTTGAATCCTTTCCCCAGAACTACTTGGGGCTCCCTCTGTCCTCATCAAAGCTGCCTGCATCGGTCTTCAACACTTACATTGATAGAACTGACTCCTTCCTCTCTTCTTGGCAAGCTTCTTTGCTGAACACTATGGGCCGAGTCATTCTTATTAACTCAGTCTTGGACAGCCAGCTTGTCTATGTGATGTCATCCATGAGCATACCGCCAACAACTATCCAACAGATTGATAAGAGAAGAAGGGCTTTCATGTGGGCAGGTGAGCCTCAAACATCTTCTGCAAAATGTTTAGTAGCTTGGGAGAACTGTTGCACTACAAAGGATCTTGGTGGTTTGGGGATCAAGGACTTGGCACACAAAACATTTGTTTACTTCTCAAGTTGATTCACCGCTTGCATTGCTCTGAGAGCTCGGCATGGGGAAGATGGGTTAGACAACACGCCAATCTTGCAACCCTAAAGGGCGACCTGCAGGGACATCAGTGGGATATGCTAAGATTCATCTTGCCGCTTTATCAAGCTCTAACCACAGTTGCAATTAGAGATGGTACTGCCACTTCGTTCTGGAATGATGCCTGGTACATGGATGAAGCATTGGCCGAACGATTCCCAGTAATTTTCAGTCACTGCACACGCAAGGAAGATTCAGTCAGTGAGGCTGTGCTATCAAACCTGCAAAATGCCTTTGTTCCAAGACTCTCCATTCAGGCGACTTCTGAGCTTCAGCATATCAAGACCATCGTTGAGCAGACTTCTCTATCTCAAGGCAATGACCGAAGAAAATCAGCGTTTGATTGCGGCCGAGGCAAGCTGGACTCCTCCTCAATCTACAGGCTGCTCAAGGCAAGGCAGCAGGCTGCTGATCCGGCCTCGGACTTCATCTGGAAAAACTCGGTGCCTCCCAGAATCCAATTCTTCATGTGGCTGCTCACTAAAGGAAGAATTCAGTGTCGTACAAATCTGTTTAGAAAAAAGATCGTTGACAACCAGTGCTGTGAGATCTGTGGGGCTGCAGAGGAAGACACATACCACATCATTTTATACTGTCCCTTTGCCAAGGATTTCTGGAATGAAATTGGCTTGCTGGTAACGCCTGACATGTCAACCAGAGCTATTCAAACTCTGAGCTATTCAAACTCTCCCAAAGATACCTGCCGTTCCAGCAGTTCAGTATAGCACCTTCTTTGCATTGTGCTGCTGGCAACTATGGAAACGCCGCAATGCCTTCATCTTCAGAAACGAGGCTCTCTCCTTAAGACAAACCCTACAAGCTTGCCTTGCGGATGCACGAGCTTGGCAAACAAGAATTCCCAGGAAGCAGAGGCAGGTCGCTGTTGCCTGGTGCAACTTTCTGCAGGTGCTAATTAACCGCATTATGTAAATCCCACGGTGTTGTATAAATTCTCCTCCCTCCATGACTATGTAACCAAGAGACTTGAGCAAAAGTAAGATAATACAAAATCAGGTGGGGAAATTCCCCCCCGTTGACAGTTAAAAAAAAAAAATCTCTCATTTAACAAATTCCATGGTGAAGTCCCAGAAAATGGGGTATTTCTCAATTCAACCGCGATCTTAATCACTGGGAATGATGGCTTGTGTTGTGGTATTCCTCAACTAAAACTGCTGCCTTGCTCCAACCACACCAGCAGGGAGCCACATCGAAAACTTGTTGTGATAGTCTCCATATGCAGTGCCTTGTTTTTGTCGCACTGATATTTGCGCTGTCTATTTTCTACCAAAAGAACCAGAAGTCCAAAAGAAACCTGCAGAGGTCATCTTTAAGTGAGAAATATACGAGGATTTCTTATGCTGAATTGGTCAATACAACAAGTGGTTTTTCATCAGAGTACCTCGTTGGAGTAGGCAGCTTTGGCTCAGTCTACAAAGGGAGAATGAGAATCAACGGCCAGCATGTATTAGTTGCAGTTAAGGTTCTCAACCTCACGCAACGTGGAGCAACTCAAAGTTTTATTGCAGAATGCGAGACTTTAAGATGTGCTCGACATCGTAACCTTGTGAAGATCTTGACAGTATGCTCCAGTATTGATTTTCAGGGCCGTGACTTCAAGGCCCTTGTGTATGAGTTCCTGCCAAACGGAAATTTAGACCAATGGCTGCACCAACATATCATGGAAGATGGTGAACATAAGGCATTGGATTTGATTGGAAGGCTAAACATTGCGATTGATGTGGCATGCTCACTTGATTATCTTCACCAGTATAAGCCAACACCTATTATTCACTGTGATCTTAAGCAAAGCAACATTCTCCTGGACAGTGACATGGTTGCTCATGTTGGTGATTTTGGGCTTGCAAGGTTTCTACATCAAGACACATATCAGTCAAGTGGTTGGGCATCAATGAGAGAATCGATTGGCTATGCAGCTCCAGGTGTGCTTCTATTTTCTAACTGATCTTCTTCCAATATTTATAGTCTGAAATGCGTACTTAAGTTCATGTTGATATGTACAGATCAACAGAACTGAATTTTTGAGAATTGCAAGGAGCTGCATCTAAAATTGGAACTAAATTACATTATCAACTGTAGTTTCTGTAAATGAATTTTATACTCAACATAAAACGCGGAATGAGCATATCTAATTCCTCAGAGATAACTTACTTAAAAATATGTCATTTTGGTCGGCAGAGTATGGACTGGGCAATGAAGTCTCCATCCATGGTGATGTCTACAACTATGGAATACTCTTGCTGGAGATGTTCACTGGAAAAGGTCCAACTGACAGTGAATTCGGAGAAGCCATTGGACTCTGCAAGTACGTTCAAATGGCGCTTCCAGACAGAGTGAGCACTATCATGGACCAACAATTAATTGAGACACAAGACAATGAAGCAAGGATGTCTTACTCTGGCAGCACTAGAGATCTGAGAATCTCCTGCATCACTTCCATTCTGCAAGTTGGAATTTGCTGTTCAGATGAGACACCGGCAGATCGCCTCCGATCGGAGATGCTCTTAAAGAGTTACAGGCAATTAGAGACAAGTTTCACAAGCACCTCTCTGGCTCTATGTTGAGGGAGCATCATGGTCAAGCCACCAGCATGTTTGAAGGATTTTTTGGTGCATAACGTCCTGATGCTCAACTGTCCGCAACATCGATCATGAATTGCAAGCTGAGATTTGCGTGGATTCTTGTAATTTAGGATAGTATTTAAAAAAGAATGCTTCATCTTGTTCCAAAATAAAGTTTTCCTAGTTCTTCTAGCAAAAATGGATTGTTGGATGTCAACCACGGCTACCTTATTTCATGAATATTGAGCTACT